>VZSV01000025.1:4795152-4807345 GCA_013398735.1 Nothocercus julius
TAGTGATGGATAAAACGATGATTGAAGAAGGTATTATTGAAGACATGGGTGTGTATGAGGGGGAATGTTTTTATAGCAGGTCATGTAATACCAAATTTTTCACGTAAAGATGCATATGTTGGAGACAAGTGTAAAAGTGAGACTCCCTGTGTTGTCACAGAAAATGTGTGGTCAAGTTGTACTCTGAAAACAGAAGGCAAATGAAGAAAAGATTCCCCAATGCATCCTCTAGAAAAGGAGCCAATCAAAAATTTTCATAGTTCAGGCCACCACCTGCTTAGTTTGATTTGGGCCCTTTTTTCCTCTCTTTGCTTTTAAAATTTTCATGTTGGGGAGTGTGAATTCCCCCCTTGACATATAGATTTGTATCTTGATCCTGCAGGTGATTCCAGTCAGAAATTGGAAGGTACACAAGGGGTGCCCAGCAGGACTGGCAACTCTGAAATGACTTTGTGGGGCTCTGGATCCCATTTTCCCTCGAGCTGGGATGACACTGTTCTGTGACGCGTGTCAGCTTCAAAGCTGGGGGTACTTTTCTGTCTCTCATCACCCTTGGATATCATTCTGATGTTATACGGTTGTTACCTGTTGGAAAAGACGTCTGCATTTCAGGAGGATCCTATTTTGATGAGCTCAGAGGGAGGGAGACTGAGGTTCGTTTGATATTTTTACTCTAGAGAGCAAAAGTTAAGGCATGAACAAAAGATAATCAGCAATATCCAAGTATTGTTGTGTCTCTTTGATATTTTATTATAAATAACCTTTAAATAAGTGTGGCATTACATGGACCTTTAAAATAAAAGCAGGAAAACTTGATATTATTGAGCCGAAATTGCAAAAGCTAGGAGTGCTTCTGTTTTTGGCACTATATAGAGTGATAGGACTGTAAGCATGGGAACTAATGAAGCCTGGATCCCTATGGATGTGCCTCTCATGGCTGACAGACTTTTTAATTGAATTTTATCCTAAAGCAGCAGTATGAGGTCACCTCTTTTGGACATCAGAGAGTCTGCTGAGGAGAACATTGTGCTGTGAGGGATGCTCACATGGAGAGATGCTCCTTTGGGAGAAAAGCTGTGGTTGCGCAGTTGGGTCTCCGGTGCCCACTAAGGCACAGACTGACTGAAGCTGCTTGTGGAGCTGGGGCATCTGCAGCAATTCTCCCCTCGGTGGATTCTCTGGCATGAAACGCAGGATTGAGGTTTCAGCCTTTCCTTCGGGGGGACAATATCGGTGGTGCTGCATTCACAAAACTGGGAGCACTTCAGTATCTTTGAGATTTTGACCCCATTGACTTTGGTAGTCATCCGTGTCTGGGTTCAAGAGATCTTCATAATGGGAGACCAGATTCATATGCTAAATGTTTGCTGAAACCCAGGAGAATTTGTTTCATGGGTTCTTTTCTGGTTTATACTTTCTATGGGTCTTATGATGCTGCATCTGCAGCTTTTTGCCAATGGGTGGTGGTAGTTAAACAAAAACATCAAAACTCTAGTACTGGGAAACACCATGAAGATGGTAACTACTGAAATTATTAGCTCTGGTGCTCAAATTATTCCTGGCTGCTGCATGTGATCTGTGCTGCTGGGAAGAAGAGGAGAGCTCAGGATGCTGGTACGCTGTGATCAACCACAAGGCATGGGACAGTCCACTAGTGGCTGCAGAGCCCGTGGCCCAAAAGGTGAGCGTGTGTGTGCGCCACGAGAACAGAGTCGCACAGACCCCATGCTTGAAAGTTGTGAACCAAAGAAAGTGCTGGGAAGCTGTGCTGGGCTTGAGCTGCTCAAGAAGACAGTGTGGTCCCATTTAGTCTCTGTGAAACTATGTGTTTTTGGAAACCATTCCTGGCTGTTAGAGTCTTGTTGGCCTGCAATGCTTCCTTAAAGTTATTTTTGTCTTCCTTAGATACTTTACTATTAGCAGTAGTGTTCAATTTAATAGAGGGTGACCAGATGCCCCAGCTTGAATCAGTTGCAGTTCTTAATCAAATGTCCTTTATGCATCCCTTTTCTTTGCTGGTTTCATAAGTCCCAGGAATTTAACACAGTTTTCACTTTCCTGTTATTAGCAAACATTGGTTCATATCTGACTTTATAGTTTTATTATACAGTCAGCTGTAGAGCTTAAAATGGCATTATAAGGCTCCCTTGAATACTTCGGCTTTCAATATGCACTCCCTTCTATAGCACTGTGTTTCTAAGGCTTGTGCTATTACACTGCGATAATGCACAATTTTATATTTTACAATCATCAACTGTAAAAATAAGACAGTAAAAGTTTGTAATTTACAAGGCTATAAATGACATCTGCAGATCTTATGGGTTTAAAGATGTATTGGTTCAGTTTCGCATATTTATCAACCTGAGGTGGAATCTATTAGGGTTTTGTACATACAGCATATTGGTTCCATTTACACGCGATGCTGTCATATTTTTGAGTGAGAACATTTAAAAAAAAAAAAAAAAAAAGGAAGAGGGGAAAAATAGAAGTATGGACTCTGTTAGCTACAGCAGATGTTTCCTAAATATGCCAAGTCATAGGGGCTCAATAGACATGAAATGGCAGCAGAAACAGGCCAAAATCTTGCAAGCGCATATGGATGGGCTTTGAATTTGTGCGTTTGAATAGCTGATTTTAATGGATGTTCATGGGTGTCATGCTCAGCATGCGTATGAATGTTTGCAGGACTGGATGATAACGTTTTACTGTAGGGCCAGAAATTAATTGCATATAGATGGCAACCATGGGCTGGTCTGTGAATTGTCTGCAAGACCATTCAGCAAATCTTGCAAATTCGGTGTGCAAGCAGATGAGCCGGCTACTCTCAAAAACTCTCTTTTAACCCGTTGCAGGGAGAGTCAAAAGTGGGGAGAAGGGAAAAAATACAGCAGACCCTGTGCCTACTGCTGTGTGTAGTCGATCCATCTTCTAGATGCAGTTCTGCCAACAGAGAAGGTCATTGCTCCTGGGTGGTTTGCTGAGTCTGCTCATTTCCATCATTTATATCCAACCAGCTGGTGTAGCCAGAGTGACTGGGGAGGAGCAGGGTCACGTTGCTGCCCCGGTGCTGCCAGGGCGAGCGGTGCCTCAGGTACATGAGGGTGCACCCAGCGTACAATAGGCAAGGAAGAACAGTTTTGGCCCAGAGAATGGTGTTTAGAGAAAGATGGTCTCAAGGCCACTACTTACCTGTATCTTGAGGGGAATGACATGCTCTTCATCCCATAGGGATGTGTTTTCTGAGATGGAGAAAAGGAGTGATCCAGTGCTGTAGATGCCAGGGCTGTTTTTTCTCAGATCCTCCAGCAGCAAAGCAATTCTAAGCTTTTCAGGAATAATAGTGTATATAGATATAATTGTATGTTTCCATGCTAAAGAAAATTTTATTTGAGAAGATGAGTATTTTTAAAATTTATTTAGTCATGCCAACAAGAATGAATAATAGGTTATTTTAATATATGCAAGACATTAACATTTTCAAGGGAAAAGAATGACTGCCTCATGAGTTCAGATAAACACTAAAGAGATAAGCTGTAACCTGAAAGAAAAAAAAAATCCTCTTCTTGTTTTAACCAAAGGTGGAGAGGCTTTTTATAAAAAGTGAATCTTGCTAGATGACTGCAAAATACTGTTGCATTGGTGGGAGCATGCTTGGGGACAGGGCAGTCTTGGAATGTAAAAGCAAGCAATGAAGAATTGTGATTGTGCACTCAGATTGGTTTGCACTTAGTCCTGGGCACACATTTCCACTCTGAAAAAAAGGCTGATATCTGGCCAGCAAAGGTTGGGCAGTATTATTGATCTTCAAACATTCTCGGAAGAAATACCTCTCTACAAATACCTGTGGTAGTTCAAATCGAAATGTGCTGGACAGAGCAAGCCTATAATCATTTCATTAAAAAGGCATCAATTTTTCATTATTCTGGTTTTTGGAAATTGCCGTGTTTCCCTTAGCAAGTAGCTCTGTATATGAGGACAGTGTAATTGATTGGACACATGTTCATCTAAGCCAGGGTGGTTCATTTCAAACCTATTTATCGTCCTGCAAAGCAACTGGGCTGTAACATATTCTTTTCCCCCTCACACGCTCTCCCTGGCTGTGGGACACAGTGCTGTTCAAGCAATAAACCCATTTATTTAACAGAGTGGGTGCTTGCAACTAAATGTATGGCATCATTATCATTAGCTTCAGTTCCATCAATGTGGTGTCATTATTGCATTTAACTTAATTAGTATGGGAGCTCTCCCCGAAGAATGCTTTATAGAGGGGGATGTTGTAAATGCATTCCTGACTTCTAATAAATAAACCAATAGGCTAATGCGCAGTGAAAAATTTATAAAATAGCTGCTGGAGTGGAAGGAAGGCAAAAAGTAACACGTACGTGTCCCTCCTTAGGGCAAGAAGCCAGCAGGAGAGTGACAGAGACAAGTTCACCTAACAGCTGCTTATCATGAATGTATTATGGCATGACATTATGTCCTCGGGAGCTCTCCGGAGGAGACGCTCTGCTTGGGGAGGATGCTTGGGCTAGGCGGCCGTGCGTGTCGCCGTATAACTTGGGTGCCTCAGCTCGGGAGTGCCCTGGTCCTCTCGCACGCTTCAGGGCGCAGAGGTACCCCCCGCTCCTGAGCTGCAGCGGCGCATGCTGGGGAGATGCTCCCGCTGTTTATTTGTGTTGGGCCTTTGCAATCTGAACGGCTCATCTCTAGCTCTGGAAAACATAAAAGGATCTATTTCAGCATATTGGCCTCCCTGGCTGATCAATACCCCTCCCTCTTCCCCCGCTCCACTTCTGAGATGGTTTCTGTGAGCTCCGCGAGGAGTTGCTGCTGCGCGGCACGCACATCTGCTTGTGACATACTTTGGGTGTTTTTTTCCATTGCAAGTATACACAGATGAGCTGTCTAATGAGCAATTAAAAAGATAGCCGAAGACTAGAAGTTAATTGTTTCACTTACCCAGGCGAGTAGGCACGCACCCCCTTCCAGCGAGTATCCTCCTCTCTCACTCAGAAACAATAGGAGAGGCTTTGAATTTTTCCTCCTTGATTTTTTTTTTTTTTTTTTTTTTTTCTTCCCGAAAATGCTGTTTTTGAATGCCAGGCTCATCCACCCCAGGCTCATGAGCTGGGCACAAGAATAATGCTAAAAAACAAACAAAGCAGCTCCCTTTTGTAGCTTAGTTTTCAAAGAGGGGGAGACGGTGTGACCGTGCCCTGGGTGAACGTGAACGTCCGTGGCTGTTTGTCCGTTCCTCCTCAGTAAAGTATGGAGCAAGTTTTGTGGAGGAGCTGACTTGTTAACTTCCTACAGCTTGTGAGGCTAAAAGAGGATGGTGAAAGAAAAGAGTCCCTGGATGGAAAGGCTCAGTTTGAGCTCAGCCCTAATTAGACTCCAGGGAGCACAGGGACAAGGGGAAGAAGCAGGGAGAGCACTTAGAGATGTCATAAATATGGGAAGAAGTTCAGCTGGAGCTGGTATGGGAACGGATCTATAGGAAACCAGGCCCTGTTTATTCTGCCACTTACAGAGCCAGCTAAGTCCATTGCCTTCTGGCTTTCTTGGGTGCTCACAAGTGCACTTTGGCACTAGTTTTTCCTCCTGACAGTCAAGTCCAGAGTCGTCATCCTTTCTTTTTGTCAGAGATGAGCTATTCTCCTCTAATCATGCAAAGCTTAAAGAAAACAAATGGGAGCCCTGACAAAAATATGTGAGCTGACATCTCTGAATATGAAAGATAACAAAATGAATAGTTTCCTTTCAGGCCTGCTCAGCTATAGGGCCCCCTCAAATTTCCAGTGCCCTCAAACAGGGCCCTTTCCTCTCATTGTTGAATACCAGTGGTAAAGCATCTCCCAACAGGGCCTTGAAATGACTTTGAAAGCATAAAATACTTTTTTTTTTCTTTCAACAGAGGCAGTTTTGTCAGAGCAGCTGCGAATAGGCCTGGAGAGAGGGCAGAAGCACCAGTGATGACCAGGCAGTCACCTACCTGGGATGCATTAATGGTTTTCAGAAGAAGGTGAGCTCAAAGGCAACTGGAGCTGGAAGAAAAGTAGTAAAAATGAATCTGGATCCATTAAATATTATTATTATTATTGTTTTTAGTGCATTTCATGTCTTCCAGATGGTGGAAGATAGATTGCCTGCTTTCACAGCAGCAGGAGGTCCAGGATTCACTGAATTTAACAGCAAAGTACAGGCAAGCATTAGACACAGTTCATGTTTAAATGACTGTAATGGACAATACATCAGAACATTTCTGTTTGAGATTGCGAGAAACTGGGAGAAAAAATGAGGACATGAGGTGAAACTGTTGGCAGAATAAAAGTCCAGCAAGAAATAGAAGGAATAGAGAAGCAATTCAAACTAATTACCTTAAACTTTAAGACAGATGGGGAAATATGTCAGAGGATGCTGAAATTTTGCTTCATCATTTTGATCAAAAGTTACAAAAGGGAATATTTTTGTTCCAACATCATCATAGTTGGCCAAACTCGCCAAAAATGATCCCAAACAAAACTGTTCACTTCTTATTTGAAGAATCACTTCCTACGGTCCCTAGGACAAATCTTTTTTTATTGTTAAGATATATTTAACAATGTATGTTAATGGAAAGCAAATAGCCAAATTTTATAGGTAGATATTCACCAAAAAGTCACCCAAAGTGATAAATACCAAGCAAAATTATTTACGTTGGGACTGTGTGCATATAGGCTGATCAGGGAACAAAATCCATACCACAGGCTTATTTGATCATTGTAGACTAAAAAACACTGTTTTGAATTCAGATATTTGTAATTATTCTGCACACCAGAAAATTCAAGCACATTTCTCAAACATATGTGAAAAGTGAAATCCAGCAGACAACTGCAGTTTGCTTTTGGACACTGTGGAGATGGATTAAAACCATTTCATCCGCTCATGCTCTTTTGAGGACAGAGAGAGAGAGATCTTTTTGCAAATGTATTCATTTTCAAAAGTGATGCTTTTGAAATGGATTTTGAGATATGATTCTTAAGAGAAAAGAGATAGGTACAATTTAAAAGAAAATGCTCTTTCAAGAGCATGCAGACAATGGGAATCTGGGAAGAAGGTGGAAGGGGCCCCAAGCTGGAATTTCTTGACAGGTTTTTGCGTAGGGGTAAGCACAGGCAGCATCAAAAATGACGGGCAAAAGCGATTTTCCTCTGCTGTTGTTTGCTGCCAGTGAGGTTGAATTAACCCGGTTTTATCATATCCAAGAGTGAGTATATGGCACAAATGTAGCCCTGGAACTGTTCAGTGTCACCTGAATATCACTCATACTGGGGGAAAACAAAAATTGTAATCTTCACTGTTTCAGCATCTGTCCCTTGATGGCTGTAGTAGCTGCTACCTGAGATGTAGGGATCCCAGCAGGGTGGACTTGCTTTGATTAGCTATAACAGGGTGATCTTGAGGAGACTGGCTAGTAAGCAAAATGAGAGATGTGAAGTCATAATTTAATAACTCGAGTGAAGAGAAAGAGATCAGTTTATCAAGATACCATTAAGAAACAGCCAGGGGTTATGTGTAGCAGGAGTGAGAGGTCAATGGCAGAGGTGAGAGGCTGAAGACAATGCTGAGGTGTCAGCTGGTACGACAAGGACAGGCATTCCTAATGCCTGCTGGGCATTAGGAAGGGAGAAAGTTTAAAAATGGAAGACCAAAAAGCTCTCTGGCCATACTGAATTTTGGATTGTGGGTCACCCCATCCAAGAAACAGAAGAACAACATGAAGATTTGGGAGGCAGAACAAAAGGTAGCTCCATGGATGAACAGATTGGAACCCTTGGCATTGAGAAAACAGTTATAGATCAAATATTTGGGGTACTAATCCACGGATGAGGCACTTTAACCGTGACCAGTCCTGAATTCTTAATCCTAAATCATTTGTTCAAAGCTCTTATATCTGCTGAAATTGGCGGGAAAATAGATTGAACCAACCCAAGAAAGTAGGTATGTGCTGTCTCCAAAACAAAATTTAATGAAACTATTCTGAACAAAATCCAAACAATTCTCACAAGTCTAAATTTTTCCACTTTAGGAATCGTGAATGAATGCACAAACAGAATGCCAGAGGAATAAATAATGACTGTATGTTTTTTGAACTTGCATCCAGATGTGCTGCTGCAACTTGAAGGAGTTGTTTTATCCATTGTGCAGCAGTGTACTACAAGCCTTCAAGTTTACAGGTGTAAAATTAGCCGTGGTAGGTCCCCTGCAGTGTTCCTTATTTTCAAAAGAAGCACATTGAACATGATGGGGAGAAATAGTTTGTTTCAAAACTGTTTTTTTTTTTTTTAAAAAGAAAAAAAAGGTCACAGAGCTCAAAGAAATTCTTTTCCTTTTGATATCTGCAGGCGTGCTGAATTCCTGGCAAATCAGGCTTAATCTGCTGTTTGTTTTGCTGCTTTGAGGAGGAGCAGCAGCCTGCGCGCTCGCTCACGGCCACCCCTGCAGGCAGACCCCGGTTAGGAGCAGGTCTGTGCGCGCAGGTGTCTGCGATGCAAGCCGAGATAAGGCTGTAACTGTGGATCTGGTCAGGACGTCCTTGATCTAAATGTGCTCCTCTCCGAGAAGTGACTGTTTCTTGTCTTTTTGCATAAGTGTCTTTTTATTCAGACAGGCACCCTGTAAATGAGCAACAGTGTTTTCCAGCACTTCTGCTGCAGTTGTGTTTATGGTACATGCCGAGGCACCTCGCTATGCTTGCTTGTAAGAGTGAATAACTGCAGAGCGGTGCGATTTCGTAAGTGCCTATTGCCCATTTTTTCTATTAATTTCTACAAAAGCTAAGGGCTTCTGTGGGTCTTCTTACTATGCCAAAAAATGCACCTTGCTAAGTCATCTTTTATTCTCTTTATCTGAGCTTGGCTGTTCACAGCTCGGTACCACAAGTGTTGCTCTGAACGCCACAGGCACCTTCCTGGGGACATCTTCCCCTCTGTCCTCTGAGGTAAGGAGTGAAAAGCTCTTTTAGGTTTACCATTTATCATTGTATTTACCACCTTACATAGTCAGAAATCAAATTAAAGGAAGGCTGACCTGGTCACGCACAAACGCAAAGGAAGAAACCAACAAAACTCTTAATCTGGGGAAGGAGTTAACAGCGGTTCTCCCTTTCCAGCGTGCAGAGCTCCTTCCATTTTATCCCGTGTCTCTCTGAGTGTCTCTGACCTCTTTTTTTTTTTTTTTCCCCTCAGATACAGAGAGAATGTTTAAAACCTAATTTACTTATGTGAAGATAGGATTTTGATTTAGCAGAGTGATAGAGCGATGTACTTAAATCACAATACAGGTGACAGCAAAGCAGTGCAATTGCAAATATCCAGTAGAATCACACTATAAATATGATTCTCATTGCTGGTCTCTGTAACACGCCTGCTGTCATGAAAAGGAGGAGGAATCCAGTTCATAGCTGTTGCTTCCTTGTTGTTTATTCTAAGCCATGTTTACCCACTCTTCTCTCCTGGCCACACTGGTCTGACTGACTCTGGAATGCATTTGCATCCCTTAATCAGAGTTAATCCAACTCTGCACAAACATTTTGAAAACACTCAGGGAAGGAAACGATTCCTCCCTCTCTGAGCTCTCTTGTGGACACACAGCCCTTCCCCATTTCCTCTGAGCCTAGCAGGGGCTTGCTAATGTATTTATCAGTCACACTCTCTCCATTTCACTGGCAAAGGGGAAAATGTCTTCTTTTTCTTCAACCTCTAATGGGGGAGGTCCATCAACTGTGTTTATGCTGATGTGGGCAATTGCTACAATGGTTAGTTTTAGAGGAATTGCAAGTGCTGCACAGACCAAAATTATGCACAGTGTGTGACATCCATGGCTTCATTGCCAGCGAACTAATCAAATATCTAAGTTAAATCCACAGTGTGTCCATTTTACAAAT
Source organism: Nothocercus julius (assembly GCA_013398735.1). Lineage (NCBI taxonomy): Eukaryota > Metazoa > Chordata > Aves > Tinamiformes > Tinamidae > Nothocercus > Nothocercus julius. The sequence goes on from VZSV01000025.1 coordinate 4,805,078, forward strand.
TCATAAAAGTCAGAGACGTACCAAACTGCATAACAATAAATCAGGGCCTGGCACACTTCGCAGGGAGGTGGCAGAGAAGGTTCAAAATATAATCAATTTCAAAAACTAATTCAATCAAGGGAACATGCAGGCCCCAAGGAAAAATGTAATAGCAAATTAATTCATCATGATGAAGTAATACTCCTTATTTAAAAAAAAAAAAAAAAAAAAAGTTAAAATAGGCAAAATATTCCTTACACACCTACTAGTTCTTCAGTTTGGTTTTACAGAATGCGTGTGAATTTTGGAGATGTATGTACAGCAGCAGTGGGCAAATCACCCACCTTCACTGAAAGGCACATCATGTTCCCGCAACGAAGGCAGAAACGGAGGGCAGGCTTCTTGCTAGCCCTTGCACATATGAACAGTTGAGACCTTTGCAAAGTGGTGTCTGCCTCCCGAGATGAATACGGAGCTCACGAGGTCTTTGGAAGAGGAATGGAGTCTGCCCTCTGTGGCTCCTCTTTCCTGGAAGGCTGGGGCGTGCTGCATCTGCCCGAGCTTCAGAGTAACTACCATCAAGCATGCCATGCTCCCCTAAGCATGCGCAGCCCTTCTCTGGCCACCCTTCTCGATGCTGTGTGCAGGAAATCAGGTGAGCTGGGCAGGCATGTATACCAATGGAGGCCTCTTCCAGTTGGCTCAGGAGCCGAGACATCTTTGCTGTTCTCTGCAGCTGGGGTGGCACATGTTATTCTTATGTCCAAGTTTCAGTGCAGAAATCACAGCTGGGTCTTGTGTTTAATTTTGTCTTCTCTTTCTCTGCCTTTTCCAGCAAACTCTCTCCCTCTCCCCAGCGTGTTCCAGCAGGACAGCTGCACCATGGTGAGATCAAGTGTACCGTGCACCATGCTTTTTCCCAATGGGGAACATCTTTGGTTGTCCCCTGGCACCTGCAAGAGATGGTAGGAGAATTTCTATCATGAGGATGGAGAGAGCATAGTCATCTGAAACTGCAGCAAAAATCTGGCATTCGTACAAATTTTCATGCCTATAATTTCCCTTTGATCCTATTGCAGGACCCTTGTGAAGCATTATCTATTTCCATCTAATGAAAATGGTCTTGCTTCAGCTGGAAGGCCCTCTCAGTTGGTTTGTGTTTGCTTTTCTGCGGAGGAGAAATATTTCCCAGCTACAAATGAGTAACGCTGGTTACCACAGAAACATATGGATACTTGTAATGGCTGTATTTATTATTAACTGTTATGGATGGGAAGAATATAGGAACATTGTCAGAGAATGCATGGATGCAATGAGGAAGGCCCGTGCTCCTTTGGAATTAGAGTTAGCAAGAGATGTTGGGGACAACAGGAAGGGCTTCTATAAATACATCAGCAGCAAGAGGAAGACTTGGGAAAATGTGGGCCTGCTGTGGAATGGAGTGGGTGCCTTGGTGATGCAGGATGCAGAGAAGGCAGAGTTACTAAATGCCTTCTTTGCTTCAGTCCTTACTGCTAAGGCTGGTCCCCATGAACTAGAGAGCCCGGAGACAAGGGAGAGAACCAGGAGAGAGGAAGACTTTCTGCTGGTCGAGGAGGATGGGGTTAGGGATTATTTAGGCAAACTATTTAGGCAAATCTATGGGCCTGGATGGGACCTAAGAGTGCTGAGGGACCTGGCGGGGGTTATTGCTCAGCTGCTCTCCATCATCTTCAAGAGGTCATGGAGAGCAGGGGAGGTGCCTGAGGATGGTCAGAAAGCTAACATCACCCCAGTCTTCAAAAAGGGCAAGAGGGAGGACCTGGGAAACTACAGGCCAGTCAGCCTCACCTCTGTCTCTGGAAAGGTGATGGAGCAGCTCATCCTAAAGACCATCTCTAGGCATGTGAAGGAAAAGAAGGTGATCAGGAGTAGTCAGCATGGATTCAGCAAGTGGAGTCATGTTTGACAAACCTGAGAGCCTTCTACGATGGGATGACTGGATGGATGGACGATGGGAGAGCTGTGGATGTTGTCTACCTTGACTTCAGCAAGGCGTTAGACAGGGTCTCCCAGAACATCCTCATGGGGAACCTCAGGAATTGTGGGTTAGATGAGTGGACAGTGAGGTAGATTGAGAACTGGCTGGATGGGAGAGCTCAGAGGGTGGTGATATATGGGGCTGAGTCTAGTTAGAGGCCTGTGGCCAGTGATGCCCCCCTGGGGTCAGTACTGGGCCCAGTGCTGTTCAACTTGTTCATCAATGACATGGACGAGGGGACAGAGGACACCCTGAGCAAGTTTGCGGAC
>VZSV01000025.1:4807735-4831224 GCA_013398735.1 Nothocercus julius
GGGCAGTTCTGGGCTCCCCAGTACAAGAGGGATGGGGAACTTCTAGAAAGGGTCCAGCACAGAGCCAAGAAGATGATTAAGGGACTGCAGCATCTATTGTATGAGGAAAGACTAAGCGAGCTGTAGAAGAGAAGACTGAGAAGAGATCTGATCAATATGTACAAGTACCTGAGGGGAGAATGTAGGGAGGATGGGAGCCAAACTCTTCTTGGTGGTGGCCTGTGATGGGACAAGGGGCAATGGGTACAAACTGAAACACAGGAAGTTCCATCTCCATGTGAGGAAGAACTTCTGTCCTGTGAGGGTGCCAGAGCCCTGGCACAGGCTGCCCAGAGAGGCTGTGGAGTCTCCTTCTCTGGAGATCTTCCAAATCCCGCCTGGATTCCGCCCTGTGCCCCGTGCTCTGGGTGTCCCTGCTTGAGCAGGGGGAATTGGACTAGATGATCTCTAGAGGTCTCTTCCAACCTCAACCATTCTGTGATTCTGTGAATGACAAAGAGGTGACTTACTAAATTATTTTAAAACAATAATAAAGCTTTGAACAGCAGGATTTAAGATTAACAAGATTAACTGATCAGCTCAGTTGGAAATTAATGTGTTGTCAATCTTAGGAACAAGTATGTTTAAAATATAGGAGAGAAACAACATCTCTTACTGTGCTACTGCAAGATGTTAATTCTCTTGTTTCTAGGTGTTTTGGAGCAAGAAGATATGGTGACCACCGCAGATCAAGAACTCAATTCTCAGCACTGCCTATGAAATTTAGCAGGGTGCTGCCGTCCTCTGAAATACTGTTGTTGCCCATGACTTTTCGCAGCTCTCCAGGGGTGTGGAAAATACATAATACAGTGGAGTAGAAAGAACATTTGTGGAAGTCTTGATCAAAGGGTGAAAAAATTCTGTCTTTTAGTTTGTCTTTTGACTAAGTGCAAAATTGTTTGCTCTTGAATTATTTAATGATCAAGGGCTATTCCTTGTTTAATCTGGGCTTAGAGCTATATTTTAGTGGAAATTAATCACTGTGGGTGTTCACTGCTCTTAGCCCACAGGTTGCAGGCAATGGTTCTGGAAGGGTCCCTGTTGCCACCACATACATAGCAATCAGAAGCTGCTATCAGTAAACAATGCAGCCCCAGCTGACAGCTGGAACCTGCCCCTCCTGGTTTGGCCATGTGGTGGCCACTGGCTTGTCAACCTAACACCGGTATTCCTCATCACCATGGGCTGAAGGCGTGGGGCACGGGCTGGAGCTTATTAATTTCCCTTCTCTTGTATTTCTTTTTACTAGTTGCTCCATATCCTAAACCCAGGTGGACTCAGGCTGTCCTTCTGCCTCTTTTCTTTCCCAGGAAGGGCTCTGGTGTGATGGACATCTCAGCTGCGCTTTAGCATGTCTGTCACCAGTGCCGGGGTAAGATGATGGTATTTCATAGGTGCCTGGCTTCTTGATATATCATTGTGCAAGATATTCTGTCAATCTGATAGTGAGCCTCATTTTTTTTTCTGTTTTTCTTTCTTCTTTTTGTACTGTCAAAGAAATTTGCTGGAGGATGAAGTTGGACTTAGTGCTCATCTTTCCCTGAAGGACGTCTCTCATCTCACTATGTGTTTTAATCCTCTTTCTGGCAACTAGCAGGAGTCATTGTAGGATGCAGCGAGGGAATATGGCAAGGAAGCCTGTGGCTCACAAAGGAGCTTGTGTTGAGCAGGAGCACAATCTAACAGCAAGGTGCTATTGTACTTGACACAATACCACACTGTAACCGAAAATATGCACCAGAAAACTGGTCCAACAGAAAGAATATTAATTCTACCAGGTCACTGCGCTCTCTCTGACTTAAGTATTATGTTCACCTCCTTCGTAAATACCTCTGTTCCTTAGCACCCTGAGGAAAGTTAAGGGAACCTGTAAAAAGCAGGGAGCAATCAAAGTTCCTGTTCTTTTTTGTAAAGTGTGTGTGTGTGTGGGAAAAATCCTCTCTAATGTTATCTGTGTTGTAACAAGCTTGACACTAACTTTTCTGTTCTGTACAACTTTGTCCTATTTCCATCAGCCCTCACCCCCTGCCTTTGCCATGCTTTATTACGGAGTACAAAGCAACGTGACTCCTTTTGTTTTTGTATCAACAGCCCTCCTGCTATAAGCCTAAGCAGTGAAATAGCAGCCTTTAATCGCCTAGTGCTGGATTTTCACGGCTGACCCCCTGGGGTACCCCAGCTCTGCTCCTGATGGCATCTTTTCGTGCCACTGCCTTTAAATGTAAGATGGCAGCACAGCATGTGTGGTGCTAGAACAGCACTGACAGAGTTAATTTACATACCAGTTGGTCTTGATCTTTTGTGACTTTTTTTGAACAAAACCATCATGAGGCCCTGGCTGAGTAGTAATATTATTTTGCTGGGTGGGGGCATCTAAATTATTTGAGCCAGTAGCATCCCAGTGGACTTTTGAATGAACATATGGGCTTCACTTTCTAATTAGGCAGTTTCAGGCTGATAAAACTGCTTGATAAATAAGCTTTCAGTAAGAAAGGTAAAACTTTTCCTCTCATCTAGGCTTGCATAAATCTGGAATATCTTCTGTGACAGCAATGGATGTACTCTTGTGTTATAATTCATTCTGAGAACTGATTCTATATGAGCATCTTGGCATTTTGGGACAAACAGAAAAGTGGGGCAAAACAGATGTTTTGGAGTGCAAGGACGGGTGAAAAGTGACAGACCTGATGTATAGAGATGTCTTCAGGCTAGTTAAATATGACCTGGTTAGGTTGGCGCTGTGAGACCTGGGACTCATTTGTGCCAGGTTTTACATCAGGCTCTAGCATTTTAGTGGTGGCTTTAGGTGGCCCTGCTGTAACACTGATGTGAGTGTTTCTGGGCACTTACTCTTACAATAGTTTGCCTTATGGCTCCACTGTGATCTCTGTTTCGCCACTTTGTAAGGGCTTAATCAGCTGGCTAATGGGCACAGATGCACACTTCCGTCCTTGTCCTTGACTTGAGCTGAGGTCCCTCACTGTGCTTTGCACAAGCTGCACCAACATCCTTATGGTGTCTCTTAGCAGCAAGGAGAAGCCATCAGGCTTGACCTCTTGCAGCGTAGATTTCCCAGGTTTTCCCAAAGTGAGGCTCTTTACTGTCTCACCTGTTGAATGCAGCCCTTGTAGAAGCTGCTTTTCAGGCACTCACCACTCTAAACAGCAGCACGAGAGAAAGGCAAGCAAGTGTAGCAAGGAGAAGCAGATGCAGACAGAAAGTAGTTGCCCTGAGACAACGTGATATGGTGGGCAAGATTATCTTCTGTAAAGGGACTGACTGATGTGACACAAGCAGGAGCTATGCAAGGTGTTTTTTAATGTGGTGCATGGTGCACAAACCCATTAATCAGACTGCAGTATTATTTATGTAGCATCCTGGATCCTATGCAGAACAGAAAGCCTATAAATCTATCCAACCCAATGTGGAAAAATTGTGAGATAGTATAAGCAGAGAATGCAGTATCAAGAAAAAACAACTACATGTAACATTGGTGATTAAGAAGCATTGAAACAAATGTCCAAAGACTGCTGGAAATGACAGTTTTGAAAAGCTCACCGTGTAGACCTCCATTTGAGGTACACAGTGGTAAAATAAAAGGTTTCCTTATCAAAACCTTATGGCTGAAAACCTTGCTGAGTGTGGATTACAAGTTATTGTCTTTTTCACAAGCTGCCTCTTCTGTTAGTTGCAGAAGACCCTTAGTTAGAGGATAATTAAATGAAAGGAGCATTTCAAGGAATTATCTGGATAATTAGTTGTGATAGATATGATTTGGCTTTAGAGCACTCAAAAAATAGAAGTCACTGAGTTGAGACAGAAAATCATATGGGATGCCTTTCATATGAACATATTTATTATCTGGTTTAATTAGCAAACAAAGTCATAACTGTGTAATATAGAAGTACTTGTCTGGGATTCTATGATTTCTTTTTGTTAAATGGCTTAATTTCACAGAGTCCATTATTTTAAACTTCATATATACCTCTCTTTTTATGGCTACAGCAGTGATGAGGTTTTACAGAGGGACAGAAATGTGAGTTATGGAGAGGTATTAACACTTTGAACTGGTGTTGGATTATTTGTTCTATTCTGGATTTGAAAGCTTTTGTGTGCATTTGACCCGCTTTTAGTGACTGGAGCCCTTAGACTATTAAATACACAAAAGCTACTACAAACAACACTGATTCTGTGACTGAAACTCACCAAAGCAAGGAAATTCTGACTGAGGCTGCAACACTTTGCTTAATTTTCTCTCTTATGCCCATCCCTGGATGCACACGCAGAATGTAAGATGTCAGAGTATGCTGTGGCCCCCAAACAGTGTATAATAACAAATTCAGAAGACCTTCAATGGGCAAGAATAACCACAGAAGCCTATCAGTGTTGGCCTTTCTCCCTTGCACTTGACATGTTTTGCATTCTCTTCCTAGGAAACTTGCTGTTTATGGTGGAATTCTGTGTATATTAAACAAGCAATCTTTGCTACCGTTGGACAGGGTTTTTTGAGGTATGAAATTGGAGAGATTGCCTGATCTGTTCATGATCATATGGGGAACCAGAAGCTGTAGAGCTTCTCAATAATGCTGGTTTTGAGCATGTGTTGGCAGTACCAGTATCAAAAGGATTAGTTGTAATTTTCAACAGTGAGACACAAAGGAAAGTTTGAAAGCACCATGAGCAAACACACAATGCTTTCTTGACAAGTTGCCCTGGGCCGAGTGCCCCATTCCCCATGCTAGCAAAAAGGAGTTATAAAAAAGAGAGGATTCCTGCTATCTTCGACTTGTAGTAGCAGTGTTCATAAATGCTAAATGAGATTGGCAGCCCAGCCTGATAGGCACTGACAGTCAACGCTAGGAGACTGCATTTGGTTTCAAATAGCCTTACTGGCTCGCTAGACAAGGAAAAGACAGAAGATGGAGACAGTAATAGTAAGAGTACTATCTCTATTACCTTAGTCATAGTAATATCTGTGAAGTTTCCTGCTGAGTCAGAGGAAAAGGACTGTCCCAAATCTGACCAAAGGCTCAGTTACCAGCCAGTAGTGCCTATGTGCTTACAGAAAATTTATTATGAACTAGGTAAGTTCAGGGGTGAATTATGAAGTGAAAATCCTGATATATCCTTGTAGCTTCACAAATTATTAAAACTTCAAGCTCGGTATTTCACCGTAGCGACTAGGAACCGATTCTCCACGAATTTGTACAATTCCTATTTAAACATACGTATGTTTTTGTCCTTGTAACTGTAGTGTGGCCAAAAACTCTTTAGTTTAATTGTGTTGAATGAAGAATAAATGCATCTTCTTTTCTTTTACACTTTCTATCTGATTACTCCCTGTGGTTGCCTCCTAGCTCTGTTAATATGAGATTGGCCTCTTCCCTCTCCAAAGCATTTGTGGTTTTAAAGACAACCTCGTAGATCCTCTCCCGCTGCAGTGAGAATAGGATTAGTGTTTGTGTCCTGGCTTCTAGTCTTATTTGCAAGCTATCTGTACAATGTTTACTTGTGTGTAAGTATGGACATACAAGAGAAGAAGTGTCCATATTGCCCTTGGCTTGTTTGCTTATAGGAAAACCATAGGGTCTTAAAGCACTTCCTTAATGTTCCTCCTTGCTTACAGTGGTGTCCTAGTTGGTGGCAAACATGACCCCGTCTCAGAAAGCCATGTTGGCCCTTCCGGGGCTTTTCACCTTAGGCCACCACCTGTCATGGCACTGACGTGGCTGCAGTTTTTGCCCCGAAGGCAGCTGCCCTTGCTGCATCCATAGTGGGAGCATGAGCAGCTGGCTCCTCCTGACCCCTTCTGAGCAGACACGCTCAGATCTCCAAACTCCTGGTTCAGGCCCTTAATTTCAAGGTTTGCCTGCCTTGTGCAGTAGCTGTAACACATTGGAGAATGGCTGTTTGATGGCTTAATTCGCTCCCCTCCCCCCCCTCCTCTTTTTTTATGACTGTATTTGAAGGAAACAACATGCAGTTGACAAGTGCTAAAGCATCTAAAACTCTCTTAAATCCAGGATCCTACCACTGGTCTATTGGGACTTATTTTATTTTTTTTTTTTTTCTCTGTATGGGTGGCAATAAAGAAACCATGTTAAATTAATATTAAGACTTTCATCAGCTGTGGATTTAGGTTTAATTATAAACCACAGATTTAGAGCAGAATTTCTGATATTCCAGGATCCTTTAGCAAGCCAGAAGGAAGTTTCTGTTTGTTTAGGCTGAGAATGCTGTGCTGTGTGCTTTATCCTGACTGCTATCCAAAACCAAGCAAAACTTGTCTGGATTTCATGTTCAGCCCACCCCAGTGTAGAGGACCCCCCCAGCATCGTTTCGAACACTTTGCCCAAGTCTCTACGGGAACAGTCCCCCGAGGCAGGCAGCCAAAACTATCCTTTCTTGCTACTTAAGTCTTACTTAAGTCATATTTTGAGAATTTAAGTAATTCATTGACCTTGTGCCATGATCCTGCCCAGTAGTAAATGTTACCTTTTGTTGTATGATTTGACACATTTTTTTTTTTTTTTTTTTGTAATTCCTAAAACATTGTACAAACCTACCAGGCAGAGATTATTTTCCTAGTAAATTTTGAGTTTGTGGCTAGTCTGAACTTCAAGTCAGACTTCATTTTACAGTGTTTCTCGCACTCTTAACAGTGTCTGTGTCACTCCTTGGAAATTTGTGGTTATCCTTCAATAAAGAAAGCTTTTGCAAGCTATAGAATTTTGCCTAATATATTATGTAAAGTACATTTTTTTTGTACAGCTATAAAATTATTTTATTCTTTTTTCATATATTTGCATGTGCACTTATGGGAATAAATTGTTCTCTACTAAAAAGCAATGAGGCTTGGAGACTAGAAGCCTGAGGTCCTTTGTTAATGCATTGTTTTCTCTTTGGGCACATCATGTATCCTATCTTTCCCCACATCCCCATTTGTAATGTAGGAAAGGACTTATAATTATCCTCCTTGGCAAACTTGTGTTGATAGCACTGCTGAGTGAAAAACATATGTCAGGTATTGTTGTAGTCTAAAATATGATTTTCGTCAAAAAGATCATTTGACAACTAATAAACTGCCAACTTTTACAAAATTTATCATTTCCAAAGCATTCTAATTCAGTCCTCTTAATGCAATTGTAATGGAATATTTCATTATATGTCATCCAAACTATTATTCAAATAAAAAAAAATTATAAAAAGGCACTTCTTAGTAGAAAAAAAAAAAAAGGTTTCATAGCTATTTAGCCAGAAAATTTGATAACATTTTATTTCATTAAAAGAAGTGCTTTTTAATGAAACAGTGCTGGAAATAAAGACAGGCCTAAAACAACCTTAAAAGGAAAAATAAAAAAGAAAAAAAGAAAGAAAGGAAGAAAGAAAAAAAACTGTAGACCTATTTTTTAATGGTTTTGTTTTTCACATGAGACTAATTCTATTTGTTGGATATGGATATCACACTCTGCAGATTTTACTTCAGTAGTAATCACGGAGTAGGAATGGCAGGGTTTTTTTTTTCAATACATTTGCATAGCCATTTTCTTGATGTAGTTTTATAAATTGCTGCATCAGACTGCATGTACAGAGTAATGATGTATGTGTTGCTACTTTTTGGAAAGATCTTGACAATTTTTAAGGTGACTTGCTATAGTTTTCTCATATGTACATATACATGTGTCTTATTAACACTGCAGATTCCTGAAGGTCCCCCTCAGGATGGTTATTTGTGGATCCTTTTGTTATAAGCACAGCTGATATGTACATGTGCACGTTCGACCTCTTCTAGAGAGACCTCTGCATTTTTTGTGAGATATGGGACTGAAAGGAGTTCTGTGTCTTGCTGAATTAAGTCCCCCTGCAGTCACAGAGAGCCACCTTGCAAGTTATCTCCACAAACCCATAGAATGACACAGTGAAATAGTTAGATTTCCTGTTCCTTAGTGCTTCTCCAGAATTTCATTCCTCTGATGGTTAGAAATCCCACTCTGGTCCAACCTTATTTATGCCCAGCTCTTACCTGTTTGTTCTTGTGCCAATGCTGGCCGTTAGCTTCAATAGCTCTTATTCTTCCCTGGTGTTTACCTCTTTGATATGTTTATAGAGAACAATTATATTTCTTCTCAGCCTTCATTTGCTGAACAGTTTCTCTTCTTTTCAGATAAGCCCTCTCTTTGCCCAGTCGTGCTAGAAGCCATTTTGTGCACCTGCTTCAGTTTAAATAGTTTAAATTCTTTATTTTTGGAAATGCAGATCGTCAGAGTTGTGCACGGGGTTCCTAGGGAAAATTCAGCAGTGCCTCGTGGCATGTTATTACCAGTGTCTGCTGGCATTACACTTGCTCATTATTCCTTGTGACGAGAAGGCACGCTCATATCTTCCTCCTCTTCAAAATGACAAACTCCCATCTTCTGCCAGCATTTCCCATCTATTGCTAGTTATTACTGCCTTTTAAGGCAGTATTTCATCCCTTTTCTCCTGTCGTCATCATTGTTTTCCTGCATGGCCCTGCTCACAAATTTTGTCTTATCAACGCATTACTTAACTACCTTCATACTTTTTGTGCTGAGCCTATAGCAAAACTGGCTACAAAATGAGTCTTTGAGAACCACTCATATTTGCCTCCTTTCAGTCCCATTGCTAAGTAGCCAGTAGTAAATCTTATTGTCTAGGTCATATCCCATGCAATGCTGTAACAGATGTTCTAAAGCCCAAATATACTGTAGAGAAAATAAGTTGTTAAATTAGGCTAACCTACTATATATTAATAATAATAATATTAGCCTATTATATAATAATATAACCTAATCTATTTTGGATTTTATCTTACCATTTTTCCTTGTTTCTGCATCTCAGATTCTTGCTTTTTTTTTTTTTTTTTTTTTTTAATGGATTCAGGTATGTCACTGGAATTTATCATTATTACTATTTTTTATTCTTTCCTAGGTGTATGTAGTATATTTACTATCACAGTACATTTCATATGACAGTTCCTTTAGAGTTGTGGGACAGGTGTAATTTGGACCTATCACTTGTGTGAGTTAAGGTCTTTTGAGTTTTTTATTCTACCACACTTCAGTTCTGGTCTGAAACTACCTGTAGATACCCTGTATTTTTTGCCTTTGTTATACAACATCTGAGTATTCTGCACCACCATTTTTACTGAAAATATGCTAGTGTGTTAATTTAGTTTCTGGGCCCTCTCAAGGTTTTGTATAATGTTGATCCTATCTTCACTATATAATGAACTTGCTCTTTTCTTTATTACTAATGCATCTAGCTAAATAAATAAATATTTACCATGCTTTTACTTCTTCTTTGAACTCTCTCTGCTTGAGTTATGACAGGTCTTGATTTATCCTTTATAAATTCTCCAATGACTGTCATCATGTCTTCTCTCCATCTTTCTTTCTTGGTTCATTCAATTTTTCCCAATCACTCATGTGTTTTAGACCTCTGACCATTCCAGTTGTTTCTCCTTGGATGCTAGTCCACTTCTTCCCTAAAGTATCCAAAATAGATGCAATGCTAAAGCAAAGACTTTGCAAAGCACTGAGAGAGAAAGTACGAATCCATTTATTTCACAGACTATCCTACTGCTCACACATCATGGTAGAGAGTGTGTTTGCATCTTTTGCTTTAGCCCCACAGTGTTGAAGAGTATTTAGCTTATGTTCCCTGTATCCTTCAATTCCTTTTACGCTGCATTGCTACTTAACCAGTTGTTTCCCATCTTGTATCTGGGCAAACTGATTACTCCTGCGCCTAAGTGTCTAAATGTCGTGCCTCCCATCTTCTTTATTTTATTTATTTATTGCAAGCTGTTTATCCAATTTGCCAGTAACATTTGAATTTCAGGCCTGTCCTCCATTGTCCTCACAGCTTTAGGGGTTGTCTATAAACTTAATAAGCATATGCTGTATTCCATCATCCACATCATTAATGAAAATATTGAATGGTCTTGGATTGAGGACAGAGATGCAGAACTGCACTCAGTACATTCTTCTATTTTGATAGCAAACTATTGATTACTGTTGGCTTAGTATAAAGTTTAGATGCGTTTTTCTTTGCTGGCCAGTCTTTTCTCTCTTTCCTGTAGACATGTTCAATATGCTTTATAACATATGGATATCTTTCCAGGGGCATTTCTGGAGTCTTCCCTTTCTTCTTGTTTAAAATGCAGATAGCAGATTGGATTTTGTCCATTTGGCTTGGAGATTTTTTTTTAATGCCTTCTCATGTGTGTCCTTGGATTCTTCAGTTCAGCTGACTTTAGTAAGCAGTTCACAAAGCTGACCTGTTCAAAATGACAGACAAATTATGAGTCAGTATTGTTCCACCTTTAATTTAAACCAATTTGAATCATATGGTCATTTTCTCCTATTTCCTGGGTGGTAACACTCTCACTGTTTAGCAGTCTAAATAGCATTTTCTGTTGTTGGTTCAGCAAATATGAGTGAAGAGGTTTGTTTGCTGCCAATCTGGTAAGTCCAAGTCCTTCTGCTGTCAATAGCATTTATTTTCTGACCTTTATCTGGGATTTTCCTGGCTGGGCTCAAATGAGAGTCTGCTGCTACAATATGTATTTGGCTAGTCAACAACTTGTAGCACATCCCCTGGCATTCCTCCATGAGACTGGCAACATGCAGCGGGCTCAGTCGCTGCCTTGGCATTTGGGTTGCTTTTTTCTGTGCGTGGGGGCAAGGCAGCCTTGGTCAGCAAGTTCAGATTTTTGGTTGCAGGGCCCAAGTTGGGTGCACTAGGGCAAAGCAGACAGGGACCCCTCTGTTTTGTCTGTCCAGTTGTTTGCTCCAAATGCCCGGGTAGATTTGAAAGCAGTTGTTGTTTTCTATCCTTAATCAGTCGGGTCTGGATGCACCTGCATTCACTGGTGGTCATTGCCCTAACGGGGCTCAGAAAGAATTGCAATACTACTTATTGCTACAGTCTTGTTTTACAGTTTTGAAGACTGCTGCTGGCAGTGGTAGCTGGAAGTATTGCTGCAACCTGAGAGCAGTTGTGTCTGCTGAGCATGTTGTGTTGTTGTCTACCTCTTAAATCTCATGGGAGACAGGAATCTATTTGTTTTTTTTTTTTTTGCCTTTGAAACGATGTTATAATTTATAGTAAGAAGATGGCATCTTTTCTAATTTAGTGCCCTTCTCTCCTCTCCACCTCATGTTTCATCACTGGAAGAAAATGAAAGAGAAAGCATTAATATATCTACGATAAAGCATTAATGTACTTACAATAAGGATGGCCAGCTTTTAGTTGAATAGCCAAGTGTTTGTGCAGTTTCTCACTAGTCATAGGGAGATAATGAAGCTTGCCTATTGGAAATCATCTGGAGTGTGAAATGGGACTTTGTTAGGAGAGAGATGCTTATCCATTGATTTAATTCGTCTTTGTTTTTTTAATCAGATACGAGGATACCCAGATATCTGAAATTCCCTTTTACCAAGCAATTGATGTCTAACACTTTGATTTTGCTTGGACTCTTATTGAATGAAAGCTTTACTGGGTTGTATTTACATGAATTGGATAGCTTTTGAAAAGGAAAGCTCAGCTTTTGTCTTTTGTGTGTATAAGATCTAATTTCTTGCTTTTTCTATTTTTCAGCACTTTGAGCACCAAAGATTTACATGTACCCTGCTATGTATCTGAAAAGTAGCCAAAGATCCTGCTAGCTTTTCCTGTATCCTTTATGCTGTTTGTGAGATTTTTCTTAGAAGCATCAAACATACCTCCTTTTTTCCTTACTTTGTAAGGTATATTCTTGCAGTATCTTCAGTTACATTCCTCTGTAACTTCCTTTTGGAGTTATTAGGCCATTATCTTCTCCCGGCTGCAACGTGGTGCCTTCCTATAGCGTGATGGCTTCAGGTTTCTGCCTGAATGACCTCATCACACACACACAGAGCCAAAAATCAAAAAATAGAACTCTCATAGTACTTATCTGCCCATCTTCTTAGCGAGGAGAAACTCATAATGTCTGACAGAGCTCCAGACATTTAAAAAAAAAAAAAAAAAGCTATATATGATTAGCATTATTTTCATGGTCAGATAGGAGGCTGAGAATGGGCTATGAGGGCTATCTACTATAAATATATTACAGAGGTAAACATTACAGAGAAAAAGTCATACTTAAGGCAGAGGACAATGCTGGTGCAAAAGGAAACAGATTTAAAAGAGCCATGAATAAATATAGGCTAGAAATGGGAAGAAGGTTTCTATTACAGCAATGGAGCAGCCCTCCAGCAGAGTAGCAATGTCAGAATCCTTCTTGATTTTAAAATGGTGTTTGAGATTTTAGAAGAGACTTATATGCTACAGTTGCATGCTCAGAAAGGGATTCAAATGTTTGGGACCTTTTTTCTATTCCTAATTTTTTCTGACAAGAAAATGCTTTGGTTACAACCACATGTCCTTTGGAAGGTCCCCTAAACCTCCCAACATGGTTGCAGTCCAAACTTTTGCCCCCACTCTGAAGGAAGTCAAAGAAAAAAAGGCGTGAACTGGTTTTGCTTCCCCGCATAAACAGATGTTAGATCTTGTTTTAACCGACTCATACTTTATATTTTAGGATAGTACTCCAGCTTTCACTGTTGCACAGAGAGCCTAGTAGGACTGTCTAGTCAGGTGGGAAGTACAATGGAGCAGGAACAAAAGGCCTCAGAATTTGAATTGAAATTTATAGCTGAAAGGAAAACCAGCTACAGCGTTTGGGTTTTTTTTTCTTTGTTTTTTTGTCTGTGTTTGCCACCATTTATTAGGAAGAGTCTTCAATATGTTCTGCTATAAACTGCACAGGTAAGTCCTATTCTGGGCAGTGGAATGACGGAGGTGGGAGATGCATTATATACGCAGAGAAAGGAATCAGAGCAGCTACTTGTACAAGCATAAGCTTGCTGGTAATTGCAGTTACTCTATGCTATTAATTAGAGGCTAAACAATGACATTGCTGTTGCCATTGACAACTTAGGTTTCAGCCTTGTTTTTTTGGATACTAATATTAAGAAAAAGAAGTTTGCATTGGTATAGCAAGGACAGAAAGGCTGGCAGTTCAAGGGAAAAAAAGAGAAAGAATGTGCAAATGTTCCGGCTGTCTTTGCTTTTCTGGTAATGGATGAAGCCTGGGGAGGTGGCATCTCTGCTGGTGCTCCTACTGACACTGGTGGGGCCATCACTTTGCTCTAGCTCTCCAGCTTGCTTCACCAGTAGCTCGGCTTTGGCAAGTATTTCCCACTTGCGTTGTGCCTCTTGGGTGGCAAACCCGGCCTGATGCTCTGTGCTGCTGCAACAGGACAACACAGCTGCAGTGGTCCTGTGCTCTTAGGCTAGTGCTTCTTGGTGGGAATGGGGCAGCTTGGGAGGCTCCACACAGTTCATTACAAAGGCAGATAGTAGATGTCTGTTATGTAGAAAAGGTAGATTTTTGGTAATATATGATGAAATTAATGACAAGAAGATAGAAAGCCATGGGATTTTGTCTTCCTAAATGATACTGACTTGTGCCAGAGCTTCCTCCAACAAAACCATTTCATTCTACAAACAAAGTCACGCTGCTCTGGTTCTAGTATTCTGTCCTGATTCTGAAACCTTAACCATTTTTGTTTATGGCTCTAAAATTCCATGTTTTTTATTCAGATTTCAAATCACAGATGAGTTACTGCTGCCTGCGTCAATAGCACTGATGATTTTTGTGGAACAATACTTCCTAGATCTGTTAAACCTCCCTAAAGTGTGTTTGCTCAAACAGTTTTCTATCATTATATAACTAGTTGGGTCATTAAATAATTAAGAGAGGATTAAAAAAGAGATAGGAACCACCCCAATAGTGTTTGACTAGGAAGCACTTGAGTGTTGTCTCAATTGGGCAATCTCCTCTCAGTGCAGCATAAAACAGTCTTTGGCTAATATGTTGCTCCTGCAGGTTTCATGAACATGAATAACGGAGACCATCAGCAGACTGATAGAGAGCTGATAAGTTGGATAAAAGTAATGAAATGTGTCTATATTAGGATACACAAACCCAGAGAGGCTAGCACTCAGCTCCCTGCTTGTTTTCGTACTGTATTGAGTACAAATTAAACTGCACTGCATTTCTGTATGTAGAATTCTCCAGGTAGTAAGGATTATTAGCTTTGCTGAATATCTCTACTTAAAAAAAAAAAAAAAAAAAAAAGAAAAAAAAAAGAAAAAAAAAACCCACAACGTACGTACGGAAGCGTTCTTTGGGTAGTGTTGATTAAACTGGAGTACGTGCACCCCAGCTCCCTGGCAGGCTTGTTTCAGCCCCGCTGGGGTCCCCGCTGCCACATTCTCGCACTTCACATGACTGTCGCTCGCTAGATGAGATCTAGCGAGGGACGTGTTGCCTGTGCCTCGAGTCTGCCTTTGCCAGCTGCAGCCAGATGCTGTGAGCCCAAAACAGGAGGAAATCTATTACCTGAAGCAAATGCGTGCTCCACTCCCATTGCTGTGCTCGTCATCTTTTTCCTTCCTGGCTGGCTCAGGGGTTTGTGTGTCCATGTGGCTGATGGCAATGGGTCACAGTCATCCCTGGACCTGTGCAGGCTGGTGCTGTCACCTCTCTGCTCAAACAACCTGCTGCCATTGCAGGAAAAAAAGAGCATCGACCTCTTCTGACTGTCAGAATTGTCAGTCTGGTGAAATTTTGGTGGCTTAAAAAACAGAAAAAAAGAAACAAAACCTTTGGGGCATAAACCTTTGTTCTGCAGGAATTTGTCCACTCAATTGGCAAATTGGGACTACTGCTTTTCTTAAAGGTAACATGCAGGGCCAGCAAGGAGTTTTCATAACTAACTGAGTGGCATCTGTAGCTGGTACAAACACCTTATTACATGAGCTCCTTCACCATCTAGCTGTAAGGTTTTTTTTAAAAAAAAACAACAACAACAACAAAAAAAACCTTATTCCTGCTGAAAACCTTATCTAACACTTCAGTCAATATTTTCAAGTGTAAGTGTCCCAATTGAAAGCTTGTCCCCATTTGTTCTTGTGTAAACTCTGAATTTAGTCTAAATAATTCTTTTAACTATGTTACTGTTTGTTCCCATTCTGCTTTATAATACGAAAAGATCATATTGCGCTCAGTCCTCCTATTTCAAGGATAAACAAAACTCTTCCAGACTTCTTACCAAAATAAGGCGCTTCATTTCCCGATCATCCTTGTAACTCTTCCTTGTACCACTTCCATTTGAATTTCCCTGTCTGTGAAGAGCTTGAATCGTTTACTGCCTGTACAGAAATAGCTCTCATCGATACATACTAGGATGGCATTTGCCTTTTCATAACCACTTCATATTAGTGGCTTATAGTCCTACTGAAAATCAATAAGTGGAAACAGATCCTTCTTCTCTTCAGCCGTTTCCTAGCGAGGAACAATCAGTCCATAAGAAAATTTCTCACTGTTATTCTCAAAGATTGTGATTTTCCAGTTTTTCACTTCCACATTTTCTTTCCATTCTATTATGCAAGACATCAATGTTGTCCATTTCTTTGTGTATTGTAGTCCAGTTTTTCTCTGCACTGAAAACAGTTTCCATTTCTGAAGGTTTTATTCTTTCATCAATACTTCCTCATGTTTCTTTCTCGATCATTAGTGACCTTTATAATGTTATATAAAACAGGACCAAGGCTGATTCTTGAGAAACCTTGTTTATAGTCACCTTCCAGCTGCACACCATCCGTTTTAACAAGTAGATGTCATATCTGCACTTGAGTCAGCTTCTTGTCCTCCTTACTGTTTCTCTACTAATCCCTATCTCTTCTTGTTTTACTAATAATTCCCTCTGTGTTATCATAGACTTCACTAAGTTAAGACAGATGAGATCAATCACATGTCCTTTGTCTAGAATGTAGGTTATCTTGTCAAATAAATGTATGAGGTTAATCTGGTACAATCTACTTTTGGTAAGCTCATGCTGTATTTCATGACATTTTCATCTGACCTCCATGTCTTTAATTATCTTTTCCCTTAAAAGCTGTTCTGAAGCTCTGCATACTACTAAAGTCAGAATTCAAGGACTCTAGCTATCCACGCTCCCTCTCTCCTCCTGGCTCACCCTTTAAAGACAGGCACTATATTTTCTAGTCACCCATCTTACAGCACTTGATAGATTTATTAAAAATTCCTGATAGATGACCAGGAAGTTGCAGGTCCTTGGTACTTTTCTGATTCAGGCTCTTTCTACTGTAGGCCTTATATGCTGATATTCAAGGGGAATTCTTGCACAAATAAAACAGCTCACAGAAGTAGAGCTTGCATTGGCATAAGCGTAGAGAACAGGGGACCACAAATAAGACAGTGGTTGCAGCAGACTTTCAAAAACCCACCAAATATGAAACTCATAGTGTGGCAGGCAACACAAAATTGTTAGTCACCAAGACTAAATTTAGTGGTCTAATTTCGTGGTCTAATTTAGTGGACTAAATTGAGGGCGAGGTCTCCTGAATGTGTTCCCAGGTTTGGTATTGCCTAGCGCAAGGGATGTGCAATGAAACTTTCAGAAACTGGTTTAAAACATGCACAAGAAAGTACTGCCTTACACAGCAAAGAATGAGCTGATAGATCTCAGAAGCGGCAGCCGTGGAGGCAGAGACTGCACTGGCAGGTTTAAAGGCGGGGGGCGTCAGCAAATTCAAGAGCCTTCAGTTAGGTCCATAACCAAATGCTGAAGGTGGGGATGAACCTCCTACTATGTGGTGAACAGAGCTTCTCTTCACTCACCTTCTCAGCCTCCATGGGCTATATCTTTATACAAGAAAGAAAGAAAAAAAAATGCTCACATGTTAAAAAGGGTAGGAGTGTGGTTATTCAAACTAAATATTTCTAAGGTGAGTTTAGTATAGACTCTGTGTAAAGACAGTCATTTATTTGATTGAAATCCTCATTAACTTCTTATAAGCCCTCCTTCTTAGTAGGTCCCTCACCTTATAAACTCCATTAACTCGATGTGTTTTGGGTAGTGTGGAATGTATGTGGGGATAGAGAAATTGTAAGTTATTTTCCATTTCCTTTCAACTTGTTTTTACCCGAGGGAGAATCTACCAACATGCAGCCTAGTAAGAACAGATGCAGACGTACCATTCAAGCCCTTTTCAAGATAACAAAGATGTTTTGTTTGCTGTGCTTGCGTGACCTTACTACTGCCCTTTCCCAGTTTGTCCTTTTAAAATATCTATGCACGTGAACGCAGAGGGCTGAGGTGCTATCTGCTGCGAGATGGCACAGCGTAAGGCTCTCCGGAGATTCCCACTTTGCACACAAAAGCATGTCCCTGGAAAATGAGGGTGTGGGGAGGGAGGCTGAGAGAAATTGTGCATGCTGACGCATGGAGACTGCAAGATTTTGGGACTGGTGACCACACTGGCGCGCTCGTGTGTGTAAGGAAGTTAACAAGTATCTGGTCTTGGAGTAAGATGGGGCCTTTAAAGGAAAAAAGAAAGTCAAACCAAACAAGGAGGGGGAAAGATACCTTTGAAGTTTTAACTCAGAGAAATATAAAAACAGAACTGGAATTCTAATAGAGTGAGATCAAATAAGATTTAGATCCAATTTAAATAACCCAAAACATTAAACATCAGCCAAGACATTCCCAGTAATAAGAAACATGGGAATGCAAATGGGCTAAATTGGGCTAGGCTGCGCAGGACATTATACTGTTCTTATATGGAATAAGTTGATATATGTTTTTTCCAGGAAGAAGGCAGCTTCTAGCAGAACTTACTCCTGTGATTTTTGTGTCTGCCTAGATGGGAGAAAAGCAGTCACTTGGCCCCCTCCAGACTTCACTGGCTACCCAAAGGGCTGAGAGACTCAAGGTAAGAGGCATCGGACCCTCATGTTAGACAGCAGCAATGAGTATTTGTCTTTGGAAAGCCATTTGGCTCACAATGATCAGAATGTGGAAAACTTGCCAAGATAATTGGGAAAGAAAAAGCTTGTTTTTAGCTCAGCTAGTGACTGAATCCTGTCTTTGCCATGGCAGTCGCATAACAAAGGGGTCCTGCTCCATGTTGCGGCCAGTGACCTAGAAGCGTCTGGCTACAAATCCATTATTCAGCACGGAAGCAGAGCCAGGCTGCAAAGCACAAAACACTTCAAACTCAGGGGTGAGCTGCCTCCGGCTGCTGGCCTTTAAAGTGTGGAATGCAGCACTACACAAGTTCGCAAATGTAGATGTGGATTCCATAAAGTGTGTCTCTCTAACTAGAGCTCTGAATACAAAGAACCTTGCATTTTGTTAGAATGTAAAAAGCTGTGCTGAGATAAGCACCAAGGAAGCACAGCAAACCTTGGCTTTCCAGAGCTAGCAATCATTAGGAAAAACAGTTACTGGGACAATTATGATTATTTCTAGGACCCTGAAATAAGGGGACAGCAGTGCTCAGAAAGATCTCTGTTTTCTGATTTATGAGATGGAAAAGCTTTTGCAATTCATTCTACAAACCTTTCTTGTGTATGTCTCTACAATTTCAAAACTGCTGCCTCAGTGGGTTATATGGAGCAAGCAATCACATATGTAGAATAGTGTAAAGGTCAGCAACCGATCAGCTCTCATCTGTGGCAAAGAGTGATTTTGCCCAAATGGTTTAAGTCAACCCTTGTGGTTACAAAATATCTGTGGCATCTTTAATACAAAATAAGCAGAACCTCCTGTAGTTGAAGATCAAATCTTATATATAAACAAAGGAGATGAGTATTTTACAAAAACAGCTCCAAATAATCTAGCTTCCCTATATTATAAAATGTGGTATTTGGCACCATTATTTCAACACTGTGTTAAAATGATGAAAAGTCTAGAAGACTAGAATATAGTGATCGATATGGAATTCAGTTTATTTGTCTTAACAGATGTGATGAAATGAAACTTTGTTTGTGTAAACATGGTTTAGATTTGAAATCGGAGGCTCTTCTATGTACCAAGGTTATGCCACAGACAGCTGTTATGCCACACATACAGCATTCTTAATTTCATTATTGGTCCAGCTGACCTCTACCTGTTGAACTAGGCTATAAAAGTTGGCCCACGTGCTTAAATGTGCCAGCAAAAGGGACTTTATCTTTTAAGCGGGGTTCCCATTGCCTCTAGTTTCTCTTTGAGAAATAACTTAGCAGATTACTATCAATATTGCTGGATTATAGCAAGGGTCTGTGATACCACTGTACACAATCAGTATATCCTTGAGGAAGGGATGGGAAGGCATTAAGAAAAGATGGGGGTGATGTAATTCTGAGGACTTTTTTCTCTTTCCTTTTACACCACGGCAAGAAGAAAGTGTTACACTTTGTGACTGTAGCAAGGCAGACATGAACACACATGTGTATCCCAAAAGGAGAATGTTCTCAATGATCTATAGTCTTGTGTACAGCGCAGAGGTTCAGTGGTCTTTTTACACCCCCTGGCACCCCATTCACATTTTCCTTACTCTACACTTCTGATTAGCCTTGGAAGGATCAAATTTCCTTATATTATCAAAATACAGCAAAGGGATGTCTACAAAGGGATACATCTAGACTGCTATTTTTGCCCTTATAGGAGTCTGGAAAGAACTCCCCCAAATATTAGCATTTCTGACTGATGCATCATTCATTCAGTCATCTTTAAAATGGGCCAAAATGGAAATGCAATATTTTTACGGTTACCCCAGAAGTTGATTCACTGACACGAAGAGCTTAAAAAAAAAAAAAAAAAGGCATTCTGAGCTTGCAAGGAAACCTGTGTTTTTGGTGCTGAAGACCCTGAGTGTGACTCTTGATATTTATGGCATTACGAGAGCACAAGCTGTGGGTCTGTGAAGCCAAATTTTCTGCTGTAGAGGCTGGTGCCACTGTACTGATCATGACCAGCTGAGACGATGGTTCATACCATGCTTTTGCAGCTTCTAAGCTACAGGGCTAACCTCTGTGACACTGGGGGAGAATTCATCGTCACTGCTCTTTGAGCTCTGTTGCCTGTTGACCCTCTCTGAGGCAGAAACCTGCCTTGAGTAGGGGTTTTGGCCCATCAAGTAGCAGAGCTTCCATCTGCTTGTTGCACAGCCCTTACAGCAGCTTTTTGGAAGCCCCTTTGACCACTGGCAGCGGGCAGGGAATAGTGGAAGCACAGGGCTTTGAGGAGCTCAGCTTGTACAGTCTGTTTCTCAGCACAGCAGGCAACTGCATGCACGTGCCTAATATTCAGTGCTGATTTGCCTCCAAAACCAAGAAGTTCAAGAATTTTAGATGTTTAGACTAACACTTGTTATTGATTGTTTTTTTTTTTTTATTTATGACATATTTGTAGGCTGATCTTTGAAGACAAATCTTTAGTGGGCACATATGGATGAAGTGCCACTGAATTAAACAGAAAATTTCTGAGTGTCTTTCTTGGTATAAGCTTCAAATATGGTTGGGAAGACACCACTTTACCTAAAATCATTCTCTCTCTGTTTATACTTTGCTTTATGCCATAGTGTTTTACACAATGCTGTAAAGCCCCCAAATAGATTTAGCATCTTATGGAAATTGGAGCTTCTGATGTTTTTGCCATAGATAACCAAGATCTCTTTCCTTCTTCTGTCATCCTCAGATGCTGGGATTTCTTCCCTCCTATCCCTCTTTTCTTTTTCAAGTCATCTTAGCACCTTTGGCAGGGCTACTGTCTTTCACAGCCCCTTCAGCACAGTTAGGTAGCTTGGCTCTCAGTACAAGCTCTTTTTCACCAAGCTTAAGATTGACAAGGTCACATCTTTGATTTAATAAGGGCTCTACAGTGCACCTGGGAAACTAGGAGCTAGTATCAGTCCTATGTTGCCTTCAAAATTAATTGAAAAAGCACTTTACTAGGAGCTCAACTATTACCTCAGAATGTACACACACTAAATTAAAATAGCCTGGTTTCACTCGGGATATTCTCTGCCCATAGTTCTGATAAAATTTATGGATAGTAGTCTCAAAAACACCCGCCAGTCTTCCTGAACCAACATTCATCTGTCCCTCGACATAATTTTAGCACATCTCTCTCTCTCAAAGTGTGTTTATGTTTGGATGTTTGCCTATACACTGATGACAATCTTTCTATATGTGCACAGGCCAGTAATAGCTTTTGAGAAACTATTATTGAAGGGTATGTTAAAAATTGCTCAGTGGCAAGAAAGCGGTCTTTTACTTAAGTTTCAGTGAAATGTAAACAGCCAGTTAGAGTCTGCTGGAGATGATAAATAGTCTGTTTGGACCATTTTAAAAGATTCGCTATGCAATGGCCTCTTCTCATAAATGCTAACTGCGCTAAAATCCAAAATGTCATCTGAATAAAATATTTTATATGGCCATCTAATTAGGTTAACTATTGCCTTTAAGGAAGCACCATACCTAATGGATCTAATTGCTTAAGAAGCATTAAAAAATACCACTTTTTTTCTAGACTATTAGATCATGTTCAAGCAACAATAGTTTAGTGATTAATACTCTCTCTTTCTAATTATGGAGATGAAATCTGAAGTGAGCATTCAAATGGTCCACTGAAATTGTAAATAGTGTGCATGTGGGGAAAAGATAGCAGGTTTGTGCTAAATGGTACTTCTAAAATATTACAAAAATAATGTTCTGGGCATAATTGTGTTCCATTAAAGTGGATAGGTGCCTGGTAACAATGCTGAACAGATGTATATATACTGGAAAAGAGTATCTTGTTGGAAAAGACACTTGTCATTTAGCTCAATCTGCCTATGCCAGATTTTCCTGGTGAACACAAAGGGAGATTCTGAGGCTGAAACGAATTAAACTAATTTACAGGAGAGGAATTTGCAAGAATTGGGGTGAGGAGAAGGCGAACAATATGTTCTCTTTGACTTTCTGGAAAGTCCTGAGTTGCTCCTTCAGCAACAACGACTGAACACATGTTCATGAGACAGCGTTACTCAAAAGCCACTGAACGAAGGGATGATGTTCCGGTCTTTTTGATGCCAACTGGAAACCTATTGAGGTTTATGGGGTGGGGAGGAGTTGGTTTGTTTTTGAGTTTTCTGAGGTATTGCTCTCTCCCTCCTCCAAAGCGTGAACTAAGTCAGATGGTGTAGAACACATGCCAAAAAAAAAAAAAAAAAAAAAGCCACAAGATGTTACATTTTGGGATCTGAAAAATGGAAGCAGTCCTAATACAGCAATGAGGACAAAGGCATCGCCCCCTGGCCACCACCCCGGCCGAAGCACAGGGCTATGGCAGCTGGATGGCGGTTGCATGCTCTGCTGTCTTGGGTCCAGAAGACCTGTCATCACTTTTAGTGTGGATGGGAGGTGAGGCTGCACCAAAGTGCTCTCTGCAAAGTGTAAGGACTTCATGCTGCCATAAAGTGTGAAAAAGGCAGGAAACAAAATAAATCAGCTCTTAAATATGTCACAGGCATGTGAGCACGCAGGCGTGCTGGGGATGGCATGGTGAGGCTCCGCCGCCTGGCCACCCTCAGCCAGGGCTTTGCTCTGGGGACTGGTGCTGGGGCCTCCTTCCAGGGGGCCCAGATGTGCAGAGCAGCTGGAGGAGCAGCAGGGTGTCAGGGAGGGCATCCGCAGGGCCAGCACCAGGTCCTGCAGCAAGTGCTGTGCTTTAAGCAGATGAGTAATGCTGCTCCTTTCAACGTTTAACCAGTTTAGAGCTAAGTATGTGCTTAATACTGTGTTTAATTGGCGACTTAAAAGCACAGCTGTCTGCCTGGTACGTATCTGTGCACATGGAAAGTGTTCCGTAGCTGTTTAGCTTGCAGTCAGTGACATACTTGCTTGAACAGCTTGGCGCCACTTTTGGGGGCTAGAGGAGGGATGTGCTAGGGCACTCCTGCGGGCATGCACATACGTGTTAACAGGACAAGTGTGTTGCTGCTTTCCACGTACCAGCTCTTCAATATTCAGATTTTGGTAGGTCCCTTCATGTTCTGAAGCAAGTAACCGGCATGTTTCAAAACACTGGTTCTGTTTCCTTTGTGAGAGGGCTTCATGCAGAGCAAAGAAATAATTTCATCGATAGCACTCGCTGAGTGCCTTTCTCTTGTATTTTTATGGTGTCTTTCTTCTTCTGGGGCTTTTCTGCATTGGTTTGAAAAATCGCTTTACCTACCACTGACATGAGTTACCCCAAGATCAAAAGGCAATGGGTAAGTGAAGCACAGCTTGCTGCTGAACATTAGCCTCCCTTCATTTAATTACGTTTTTGCTATCACTGGATAGCAAAAGATGCAGAGGATCAATTCAGTGCATCCCCTACCTACTTTTTCTGAAGTAAGCTACAGGAAGAAGGAAGAAAATTCCCAAGCCCAGTCTTCTGGCAGCAGAAAGCAACAGCACATACTACTGACAGGATATTTTAGCACCCAGCACAAAACTTACTGTATCTTACAGCTTTTTGCAGTTATAGACTGTGGCTCCATGACCTCAAGCAATATTTCCT
>VZSV01000025.1:4833626-4922054 GCA_013398735.1 Nothocercus julius
TATATATATATATATATTTTATAAATTAAAGAATTAACCCTTTCATAACTTCTCCAAATGAAGTTTTGGGAAGAAAAACATACCTAATTGTGAGTTTCTCTAGAGCATAAAGGAGTGCATGATTAAACCTTAACTTTATAGTAAAGCCCAGTTTTGGACTCCTTTTCAGCTGAAGACCGAAAAATCCCTTCTTGTGTCCTGAACTTTCTCCTGCTGATTCTCAGGCAAGAAGAGACTTTTTCAGTCTTCATACAGCTTGGCTATAAAGATCTTGCACTTCTACATTAATCGCCACAGCACGCTGTCGATCAGGGGTTTTCTTTGCTTTGTCTTGATACCTTTAAAACACAGGAGCATTTGAACTCAAAAGGTCTCCTAACTTGGCGAAAGATCTGAATTCAACCTCAAAGCACACGATAATTCATGTCCAGTTTAAAGCCATATCCTTAATCTATTGTGTCTACAAATTGAAAAGGTCACCAAAGCACCAGGAGACCTTTCGTAGCTATAGTAGGTGCCATAAACCCTCAATGCAAACAGTAGGCATAAGTCTGATGTTAGATATAGAGAGAGGTTCAAACTTTCCTCTGAATTTCCTTACTTTTGGGCATCCGAGGTCAGAACCTTAATGTTATCTGAATATAACGTGTTTTGTGATTTATTAAAGCAATGCTAGAAGCTGAAAGTCTGCCTACTGAGTGGGTTATTTTTAAAATGTCCTTCAACTTTATGAGACTCTTGAGGATAGAATAAAAAGTTATTCTTTTCTTTATAGTCTTTTCTTTTTTTTTTTTTTTTTTTTTCTTTCTTTTCCTGTAAGTAAAGTCATCAGTTGAGAGAGCTGGTCAGGGAATGTTAAAATTTATGGTAACATAAGTTACCTTTCCACTATGCCAGTGTTTTCAACAGATGGCCTTCCTGTACCCTTGTATGCAAAGTAAATGAGATGCTTCATTTTTGATGGCTAAAATTAGATAGGAAAGCGACCACTTGCTTTGCCTCAAAAATATGTGGTGTTCAGCAACCATGTAGAGCCAAAGAATCTGTGGAGGCCTCCCTACTCAAACTTGTCTGATTAGCAAAGCCTGGTGGAATCTCTGGCATCACATGGCAGCCAGATCCTTCTGTACCCCCTGGAAAGTTGTGTTCCCTCCTTGCCCATTTCCCTTTGGTGTTACTCTTCCGTAGCTATCATTAAAAGCAACAATAAGTGACAATTTTCCTTGATTTAATCATTTCAAACCCATGTGTTAATTTACGTCATCAAACTAAGCTGTTAAAGACCAGGGTTACAACATTCATCTAGAAATCCCTCCTGAGATATTGCGTCATCTTTTGCGAGGTGGCAAGACCATTTTTCCCAGTCCGGTTCTGTACTGGGGCTCAACTTTCACTCATAGATATCCCCTCCTGCAAGGTGATTGACAGCGTTCTCTTTACCTCCCTTTTTTATTGCACTCAGTGCCAAACTCACCGATTCACATGGGTCTAGCTGCTGTGCCAGGCTCCTCTAGCTGTAGAGCTAGATTGTGACCACACTGGCCTCTTTGTATGTTTGCTAGTTTTTCACAGGGACCTATAGATAAACTATAAATTTATCACAGTGTTGGCCCTCCCATTTTCAGTTCTCTTTTGAACAGAAACTCAGTCTTTGGTACCATCCTGCAACTTAACGGTGCTAAATAGAGATCAGAATCTAAATCTGTATATCCTATTTCATCTGTCCTTCACCATTTTGATGTTATTTTCCATCCACTTGAGGGTAATAGGAGTGATAAGGGGAAGGAAACAAAGGTGGTATGCTTAAAACTCTGCTACACTGAAAGCTGCTCAAAGTCATGCCCTTCAAACTGTGGCCTGTAATCATGGGTTACTTTTTGAGGCATAACAAGTGGGTACTTTCCTATCTAATTTTAGCCATCAAAAATGTAGCATCTCATCAAAGGTAAATGTTTAGACTCTCCCTGTAGTCAATGGAGATAAAGTGAAGATCAATTGCTCCAGAGAGCAATTAATTCTACTATCTTAGACAAGTATTCCAGAATGAGGTGAAAAAGATGAATTCTCCAAAAGTACCTCATTCTCTTCACTGACTGTAGAAAGAACCTAAAGAACTAGCTTTAACCAGATACTTGCTTGTAGATGACACGAATTAAATGACATGAATACTACTACTCTGTCTAATGAAAATAGGATTTAACAACCACTCTTTATTTGTAAGATCTTTTAGAAGGGATGAATTGGAAATGAGAATTATTATCCAAGACAGTTGTTCTCCTGTTTTTCGAGCATCCACATATCCATGTCTGCTTTGCTCCAAGACAATTATTCCTCTGCCACCATGAAGGACTGTTGGTTCGTCTTGGAAAATACTCTTTCCTAAGTGTCTCTCTTCATTCAAGGTCAGCGTATCTGTTCTTTAAGTTTTTAGTTTGTTTGTTTTTGCTTTATTTATTTATTTATTTATTTTAAATCAGAATATGGTATTAATGCTGGTATTTTTTCCTATAAGTACTTTCAGCTTTGGAAGATGATCTGCCAGCTGTAATCCATGATCCTTTTGAGACTGAACTGAAACTAAAAAATTGCATGGCGACATGTATGAACAGTAACATGTTTAAACTCAGCTCCTTAGATTTTTGTCAAAACGGAAGTGCAAATGCATCTGTAACTATTAAACCTTCTTCAAATTTGCATGACTTTTATAACTCATCCATTGTAGATGGAGAAAAATCACCTTCCTACTTTAGGGGAGTAAACTTTACCAAGGCCATTTTGTCACAGACATTAAACAGTTTATAGCTGTTCAGGTAGTCTGGGCTTTCCATTATGACCTGAAATTTTACACATGTGGACTAAGTCTAAGCTACCTTCTATACTCAACCGCAGTTCTGATATTCGGCCTGTGAAAAGTGAATCATTGTTTTCTAGGTTTGACTTAGTTATTGTGGGAGGACTGTGACACCTCCTTGCTTGCAGGCATTTATGGAAAACTTTGTTATGTCTTGCCAGCCCTATGGGACTTAAAGCTTATTGCCTTCTGACAGCAGTGTATGTGTCTCTCTGTGCTAGGTTTATGGATCTTCAGTTGTGCATGCTGGTCTGCTTCTGCCTATTTTATGTTCTGGTAGTGTCGTTAGCATCGAGAACTTTGGACATTCCCTAGCATCCAGTAGTTTAATTCCTTTGTTAGAAAAAAATTCTTTTCTTTTTCTTTTTTTTTTTTTTTTCTCCTTTGAAGTTAAGAGTTAATCCCAGGCTTCCAGTAATCAGTCTCTTTGGGTGTTTTCTCCAACTCATAATCACCATCTGGTCTCTTATCATGAGCTCAATTACCATGATTGCTAACTGCAATTGCAAGATTAGCTCTTTAACCTTAAATCAGTCACAAACTCTTTTGGATTTTCACCGTCTGTTTGCTTAAAACTTCTCTTTCAATTGTATGACTTTTATGAATACTACCATCCTCCTCAAATTAGCCTCATTTGCTCGAGTTAACTGAAATTATTATTTTTTTTGTTTGTTTTGGCTTTTTTTTTTTTGGGGGGGGGGGCAGGGGGCAGTGTTAGAACCAGCTCTTATTTCCATGAACTTTCTTCTGACTGTTTTCTTTTTTGAGTAATGCACTCTGCTGCATGTAAAGGAGTGGTGTGTGACAACTATCCCAGTACCCTGAGATAGTGCCCTTTAATTGGTTTCTTTGCAAGCACAAGCCAATTCAGCTTGGGATCAGTGTCCAAGCATTTTGCTGTGCGAGGCTCTACCAGGGTCCTTAACTCTACCAGGTCCTTGTTGATGACCACATCGATGTGCAGTCCTCCCATGGGGCTTCCTCTGATAGTTGTCCAGGATTCTCCGCAGTGCAAGTCGGGGGGCTTCATTGATATATGTAGGAGAAACATGTCACCTTTTCTTCCTTAGACAGGGAAATATCATATTGCTATTCATTCAGAAAGAAGCTCTCCCCCTCCCCCCCCATTTGTACAACATGCTACCTGAAAAACAAATATAAATGAACCAAGTCATCTTCATTCTGACTTTAACCATCAGCTACACTGCAGGCATGTGAGTTTCCTTTCATTCACCACTGAGAGAGAGCAGTTTATGTGTCTCCTTTCTGATTCTCCTAATCTCCCTTCCTGGCCATCCAGCAACTAATTTGTGCAATTAGACTAACACTGTACAACAGATTTCCCAAAAAGATAACTGAGGAGACTGCTTAGGGAAAAAATAAAATAAAAAACAAAAACTGCAGCTACAATGGAATAGAAAAAATTGAACTGCTGAAAGACAAGACGGGATATGTTTTACCATGCAATTAACTTTACATTTATATATAACAACTAACTCCTTTCTTCAGACTAGAGAGCATTCTAGCATAGAGGAAGCAGAGTTGAATCTTTCCCTGTTTTGGGATAGGCTCAAAATCCTGGTGAAGGATTTATCATCACCCTAACAATAGTAATTGAAATAATAGCACAAAGTTTTCAACCTAAAAAGACTTCTCTGCAAGGAATACTGGGCCATTAGCATCTCCTTTCCATTTATAGTGCAACACAACAGATAGCACATCACACCTGGGAGATAAGTCTAAGAATATATTACTTATATGCGCTGCTCCCTGAAACTGAACCCTTACACTCTGAAGACTTTAGGCACGCAAGCCCCAGGCACAGGCAAGATTTACCAGCATATTGATGACTGTACAGTTGCTTTAATTTTCCTAAAATGTAAGACAGATGGCCAAGGCCTTCCAAGACCAATTAGATTGAATCAAGGTGAAAAAAAGTCCAAAGGAGATGAACTCATTTGGAGAGGGATTTAGACACCAAAATAAAAATTATACTGGGAAGGCCCAATTGTCAGTGTTCATTTGCTCACTTCCTATGCATCCTGTTCCAAAAATGCTTCAACTGTATTTATTTAAAATGCTAGTATAGTTTTTTTACCTGCTTTCTCTACAGCTTTATTTCCTTAAAGTGTCAGTATTTTCTTTTTTAAGCTTCAAGCAAAATACCTTAGCATCTGCTGGGAGAAACATTACTTCAAGGAGGACCAATTCTCTTGAGGGTACATAAAAGTTTTCTATTTTCTGTACCTGATTTATCATTCTCTTGCTTATAAAATTTTAATACAGACAGAACAAATTCTGCAATAATTCAGAACAAACAGTCAAACAGTTTACCAAGTTACTATATTAATCCCACTCCCTGCTCAGTCATTCCCTCCTCCGGCTTTTTCATGACATCAGGTTGTTATCTTCCATTTCTCCACCCTGCCATAAGTTCCAGGTGCTAAAATTTCCCTTCAGCCCCCAACATAGGAAAGAGCAGGAGCTGAAAGGATGCTAAAAGGAAATATCCAGTTTCTAATCAAACATCCTACATTTCTAAATAAAATAAAAATTAAAGCTGGGGGAGGAGGGACACTCCAAACAAGCAAGCAAGCAAAAAAGCACTCAAATCACACCTGTTTCTAGGTATGATTCTAAATGAACCTATTTAATTCATAATGAGTTTGTTATTTGCTACTGATACAGTTCAATGTGTCTCCTCTTTTGCTCATAAAATAGCCACAGGCTGTCTGAAAGTTTCTTGAATTTACTACTTATTCAAAACATACACACCAACTCAGTTTTCTTTTTCTTTCTAAAATCTATGGATGGAAAGTGTGAGCCGTTTCCCTGACATTCAGCTTCTGAGCTGCATTTCTCCTATTGATAATTCTTATCAGGAGAAAGCCTCTAAATCTCCTTGGACTGGTAGAAGATAAACAAGAATACAGGCATCTTTTTTAATACGTCTTTTTTAACGTTTTCCCATGCCATCAAAAAGTTTGTTTGTGAATGGCACCTAGGAAGATTCTTAAGCGATCTGCACATCTATGTGGTGGACAGCCACTCTGCTCTCCACTTGGCAAGGTCAGCTCGGGTAGAAAGCGGGAAAACGTTCCGTAAAACGACCTCTTTAAACTCCTGATTACTATTTTTAATGTCAAGTATGGAACATTTAGCAGAATTATTTGTCTTTTTTTCCCCTCACTTGACTTTTGTAGGTTTTTCGTGAAGACAGAGAGCAGAAGTAGAGGGGTTATTCTGTGAGAAACGTTATCATACTAACAATTGGGACTTTCTGTCTTTCAGACTCCCACAGAAGGGTCTCTCTGGGGTCTGTCTGAGTACGCTGACTTGCTGGTGGCTTCCCGGTACCTCCTGGAAGACAACTGAATGCGAGAAGCATATTATATCCTGGAAAGTTTGTATGCAGGATATGTATGTTTTGAGGGCTGTTTCATACGCAGGATATGTATGTTTTGAGGGCTGTTGTATGAGAGGTATTTGTTGTTGTTACTTTTGTGCAGTGTGTTTTTATGCATCTGGTACAAGCAGGTTCAGCATAGGAGTTTAGCAGTGCTGGAGGGACATGTGAAGGCCAAAGGCACAGATTCTGGGAAAATGCCTTTCAAGAAAGGACCTTATAGGTGGCACCCTTTAAATAATTCTCTGTACCGGTCCCAGCTCCAGACAGTGTATGTGATGGCCAGGGTCTGATGCATGAGTCTCCCAGAATGTAACTTGCTTCATCTGTGCTCTTCTGAAAGAGCATCTGTTTTGCTGGGTGACTGACTAAAAGCTATGACTTTTCCTCGCCAGTCTCGTCTTGTTATAAATCATCACGCCTACCACTGTCACTGAGCGCTTACTCCCTTTTTGCCTTGTGGCAGGGAATGGTAGGAGCTTTTATGCCAGCTTCATGTTGGAGGAGGAGGAGGTGGCGATGGCCCTGAGCCTGTACTAGCCCTACGCCAAGTTCGAAGTGCTGTCTGAGGCACTCAGACTGGCTGCAAAACCAAGTCATGAGATTCTCCACTGATGTTATATCGAACTTGTCTCAAGAAAATTGTATTAAAAACACATTGGTAATAACAGCTCAGCTTTCCTTCCAAGACTGAAAATGTAC
The DNA here is from genome assembly GCA_013398735.1 of Nothocercus julius. NCBI lineage: Eukaryota > Metazoa > Chordata > Aves > Tinamiformes > Tinamidae > Nothocercus > Nothocercus julius. The sequence goes on from VZSV01000025.1 coordinate 4,840,586, forward strand.
TTTACTAAGAAACACATTTAAAACTGCATCATCATCACCAGCTTGCCCAGTGAGGCTTAGGGTTACCTGGTGTGTGAGAGCAAGTGGGGTGGGAGGCTTTTCAAGGTCTGAGACCCCTGCTTGTCACACCGGGACACATCCTTACAAAGAGCACCGCCAAGCCCTCGGTCTGGGCTCGAAGCCCTTTTAGCAACAACACAGCAGCACTTCTGCCTCAGTCACCAACAGCTTGTTTGAGAGGACAGTTGTACTTTGATGGGGCTTATGGGGATGGATGGGGAGTTAAAACGCTCTGGTTACTGACAAATAATAAGAATAAAAAAATTCTATGTACGTCACCCTTTGCTCAAGGAGTGTTGTTAGATCTTGTCTTGTTGATTTAAGAGCTTGACATTGGGGTGGGATGGAGGGTGGGCAGGGAATGCCCTCTCTGCAAATGGCCTTAAATGTAAAAACTGATATTTAAGTATGAATATTTGAGAAGACAATCTTCAAATTTGCTTTCAGGTAACATTTTTCTGAATTAAGTTCACTTATATTTCCAGAAAGCTGACATTGATGGAACTTGTCTTTAAACCAGAGTGGATATTTGGAGAACTTCTCTGCCTTTTTTTTTGTCAGGGGTGTCTTTCTAAACATTAGAATAGCTCTATTATTTATAAGATGGATTTAGATGGGGAACCTGGCAAACTGCCTCAACAGTACAAATCACTGGAACTTTTTGGGCCCTTTTCTGCATATCTTATCATTTTTTATATCACATCCACAATATACTGACTGTAATAGGAACTTTGGTTATGAATAAATGTGTAGTTAAACTACAGGAGGAAATTTTTTTTTTTTTAATTGAAGATGCAAAGCACAGAAAGCTAAAGTCTGATTTATGTGTAATTATGCATGCAGCTAGATCCTGGTATGAGCTAGGGAAAAATCTTTTGTTTGAACTTTTTAGTCTTTATATTCAATTTTTTAATTTACTTTTTCTCTGTAATTCTCAATATGTTTCTATTGTAATTCTCAATATGTTTTGATAGCATTCAGGGAACAAACGGAAGGCTTACTGTGGTTAATTTAACACCTGTAAGCTCCCACAGATGAGCAAGTATAAGAATGCATAGCCTTTTGGGAGGGGGGGAGGTGGAAGATGCAAGTCTTATGTTGTAAAAGCAGTAGCTCAAATGCTGTTTAGATTGATTCATTAATTAGAACTTCTATTCTCCATCTGTACATTTATGAACAGATTAATTCTTACTGTTTTATGCAGGTAAAATATCAAATGCAAAACATCTTAAAGTTAGTTAAGGTAGTTTCTTAAAAAGACAAAATTTGCAGCCAGACTTGTGGCCAAAATGTCAGGCCAGGATTATTTCTTTGCCATGTTCTTGACCTCACATTTTAATTGAGGGATAGAGGGCATTTTTTAAAGTCTCAATTTTTGATGTCTCTCCGAGATATCTATGGCCTTCAAAAAATAATTTACATGAGCTCAGTTCAGTAAGGAACTTCAGCTGATGCATATTCTTAAATTTATGCTCAGTATAGTCCTGTTGACTATCTTACTCCCATCCTGCATAGTATAGCATATGAATTTCAAATTAGTCAATCAAAATCTGACTCAAGTGGCAAGTTGTGGAGCCGACAGCACTTGGTAAACAGTGCTCGAGACTTTTTTTTTTTTAATTATATCTGCCTTGAAACTAATTTGAGGCAGACAAAACTTAGATAATTTCTTTTTGGAATTACAAAATCTCCAAAGCAGAAAAAGTCTGAGCATAATTTCTGAGATTTGCAGGACACTTTTGCTGTGAGGAATTCATCCTAGAAGGCTTGAAAGGGTTGCATATGGGCTGCATACGGACTATCTCCTGGTTCAGAGGCAGTTACATAATGTAAAATCTCTAGAAAGGTTAAATGACATACAGTACCAAGGTTCATCTTTCTGCACTGCAAGAATTTCCCTAGACTTAATTTGCTGCAAGGATAGGTGAAAAAGCTGAGTGTTAAGAGATGTAAATGTTAAAGTGAACAGCCTGGAACTGAGTTAAGGAGAGGGGTTTTTTGTGGCTACAGGGTGGAACTGAATTGGATAAAGCTGTCTCCATCCCTGCCTGAGGTCCCATGTGATTGCAGGCGGTATTTGGTAAGCTTGCACATTTTGTACTCTCTACTTTTTATGACATAATTTTTCAGTAGTGAATTTTGACCTAAAAGTAAATGGCACTTGGCTTTGTGCAGGCTTGGCAGGACACTAACTCAGGCAGCTGCTGTCTGGAATCGGGAAGACAACTGCTGATTTGCTGAGCTGAGACTACCTCGCTGGCAGTAAGTTGTAAAGGTAATGTGTTTTTTAAGTCTTGTTTTTTAAGAGAAGAGGAACTTGGCCATGCGCTTACTGCCCAAACTCAGTTAATTAATTTTCTTTTGGCTTTGGGGTTCGGAGTGAAGCCATGCCTCCATAAGGTGTAATGCTGGAGTCTCTGCTCCTCCTTCTCTGGAAAAGATGATTTTTGATCCCTGTATCACAGGGGTTTTTTGTTTGTTGTTCGTTTTAATTAAATTTAAATGTGAATAATTACATATATATCATGCGGGTAAATGGAAGACTTGTGCTTTTCACAAGGCTGGCATTTACTGTTGTTTTGCTGTGTGTTTCTTTTCCCCCTCTTACGTCTTCTCCTTCCTGCTGTGCACAAACATGCTTTGACAAGAGAAGGTAAATCAATCGACTCCGAAGTCGGCACACTTTGACTTAAAACCCGTTTAAAAGTTAACATCTTACTGTTCCCTCTGAGTAGCAACTTTCACCTAATAAAACTTTGAGTACTTGGCTTCGCCTTGACGCCTTCACCTGATCCGCCCTGCCGCTGCGGGGCGGCCTCGGGCAGCTTTGCTCCCAAGGCATCCTCGGCAGCTTCTGGCCACGGGCGTGTTTCCCCGGGCGCGGGTGGCCGGCACGGGCCAGCCCCAGCTATGCACGCGTGTCCACAGCACCCTGCTCGCGGTGGCACGGTCTCCTACCTTGGTCCCACGTCTGCATTAAGTGCAGTGACGTCTGCCTCGGGCTGGCCGAGAGCTGACCAAGCCGCTAGTATGACTGGCAGGAGAGTTTGGGTCCTCTCATGCCCTGCCATTCAACTGTGCCTAAATAACTCTGTGTTTGCTAATGCTGAAACAAATAACTAGAAACTCATTTCTGAGGTTACTTCTAATATTCAAAAATGCTAAATAATTGTGGGGTTTACAGGGGTTTAGGCAGAGCACACACAAAAAGCCACTGAATGGAAATAACTTTTCTAAGTTTTTTTTTGTGAATAATGAACGGCTTTTTTTTTTTTTTTTTAAGTCGATCACAAAATGGAATGATTCAAAATGTTTTTGGTTGACAGGAGCAAAATTTTGTTCCTTGTTGCTTTCATATCACTTATCACTATAATTATTGTTGTAATAGGCAAACTCTGTGTCTCGGTTTCCTACCCTGAATAATGAACTTCATGTAGAGAAGGCAGTAGGAGTTGAAAACTTTCTGTGGACGCAGACAATGTTCTCCAACATCATTGTGACACTTTTACTGCTGGTTAAAAATGGTAGAGGGGGAAGAAGGCGAAGAGCTCGAACTGCACACGTACGTGTGTGCACAAGCACACATGTGGCTGCAAAGTGAGCTTTTCGTGAACCTCCGGAAATTTCGGCTCTTACTTTGAACGAAGGTTTAGGAAGGTTCGTATTTCTTCTGAATTGTTCCCTTAAATCATTCACCTAACCTTTTTTAATTAACAAGAAGAGGGCTCCGCAGCATCTAAATCAGGAGGCTATGAGTCTTGGTTCTGCCAATTACTTGCATATGATTTGGGGATGCTGTGTATTTTACATTTTATCTTGCTGTAAAGCCGGCACGAAGCCCTTGGAAGTGTGCTAGCTAAATTCGGCAAGGGAAAAACACTTGATGCCAGGTGAGTGCAGGTGGAAGCGGTGCCAGGCTGGCTGGACACCAAAATCATTCTGAGTAAAACCTGATTAGCACCTTTTAACACATTTTCTTCAAGATGGGGGGGCGGGGGATAGTGTGGGATGTTTTTAGCATGTTGTGTTTGTAGAATGGCAAAGGAAATTCACAAGAAAACTTGCCTTTTATGCATGCTTACTTGCTGTGATTCTCAAGGTAAACTGGAGTATTGACAAAGGCAAAACCTAGGCAGCTTTACTCCTCATGCTGAGCACATTTAAAAGAAGCAGTCTTTGTGGCTCACTGCACGCTGGGTTTACTGGTTGTGGGATTGCCTGTGATGGCTCCAGGCTGGCCTGGCTCTCAGTCCCCACCAAGGATTACTTGAAACAGCAGCGGGGAAATCCCCTTCTTTATCGTGCACAAGGGTCCACGTGCCTCATGGAGGGCTAGTACTTATTAAGTGCTAACTGCTGCAATTAGAGTTTAATTTCCTGTGGGGCTTCATTTTAATTTTGGTTTTGTGATGTTTTGAAGGAAAGATTGCAAGAAGAAGTGCTTTTAATTCTCTGAGTGGTTTGATCTTGCTCGAGCACTAGATGACCACTATTATGAATATTACTGCTTGAGTCACAAGAGTGTCACGATTGGAGCCCTGCTGTTCCAGGTAGCATCGAAAAACGGCTTTGGGATTACGGCATGTGCCTCACCCCATTATTTGTGTCTACCAAACAGACCTTTAATGAGAATTACTGCAGAGACCCAATAAGTTCATACTCATTCATTAGTGCTGTAAAAGCCTAGAGATTTATTTCGCAAGTCTTGATATGCAGAATATTTTACTTTCATTTTAAATAGTATTGTGTTAAGGCCTTTCTCAAATTATATCTGTCTAAAACTTAGTACCCATCAGCTTTAGAACTGTGCTTAAAATAACTTTGTCAAGGCATATTTGAGATTTTATTACTGCATTAAAACACTTTTTATTGTGTCATAAAATGCATAGGCAGTATTTACACTTCCAACTACCTTTAATATGTAGCCAGGCCCTTTGGAAAAGATGAGCTATTGGCATTGCTCACGTCAGTGAGACCTTGCTGAGTGAGAATGCCGCACTGTATTATTGTTTCCATACTGAGTGGATGTGTTTGCCGGGGTATCCATAACATCTTGGTTAATGTAGCTTACGTGGGTAGAAAACCACCTGGCAGGCATTTCCGAGCAGAACGGCTGCCACGCGCTGCCGCTGCGCAGAGGCGCCCGCGCGGGCCCCCTTGCTGCGCCGCGGAATTGGAAGTCAGGTCTGCTCACATGGCCGGCACCGAGCTGTTGTTCTCTGACCTTGACTGTTCTTGAGCAAATCACGTAACTCCCTTGAGCTGTTGCATATTTGGGGGAAAAACACCTAATGAGTTATTTGAAATGCATACTCTCTGTAAGATGTTCAGATACCTGTAGCCAAAAAGGATTATCGCAGTGTATGCTATTACTCCGTGGGCAGGTACTATTATTCGATGTGCTTTGAAGTGTCCTTAGCAGCACACAAGGATATTTTTGACTAATTTTTTTCCACAAGACGTTGCTTAATAAGAATAATCATGGGTATGTTCCTCAGCAGCGCACAGAAATCCTTCAGCTGCTAAGAATGATGCAATTGTTTTGCTTGAGTGCCTAGGAATTGCTTTGGCAGAAGTACAACTTCCTGTTTTTAAAATATTTATTCCACATTGCCCTATTATTTATATGCTTCTAGCACTGTTCTTATGGGACTTGATCTGGCAATGATGGGCCATAGTCAAATTTCTATGCGAGAGCAATCTTTTGCATCAGCCGAGGCTGCTGGCAAATGTACTTTTTCCTCGATAGACTCTTGACCTCCAAAAACTGGTGTGGGATCACTAATCTGCTTTACATTCATCCCCAAATGAATGTAACATTTTAACAAGCCTGATGTTTGGGTTTAGCTGTGAAGCCTATTTGTTGGGGATGGGACACACAATGTGGATATTGTCTAGAACGGCACTGTCTCTAGATGCTGCCTCTAGCAGCTTCTCTCTGGATGCACCCGTTGTTCTGATGCTCATTTTTCTTGGACCTCAGTGGATAAGAGCATAGGAATTTATGAGAGTGTAGGAGTGCACTGTTTATAAAAACAAAAAAAATGTCTTCTAGATTCACTGCTGGATCCAAGGTTTTTTTGTCCAGGAAACTTTGGAGTTTTGAGTTTGTTTTTGGTTGAAAAGCCAGGCTGAATTTTGAAACATGTCATAAGCTAACCATCCTTCCCTGCGTCCCTCCAAATTGCAGTGTGAGCTCTTCAAAGCATTTCTGTGTGCGGAAGTGAAGCAGTGATGATTTTTACTTCTGTTCTACTAACGCTTTGTGCGCAATTAGAACTGTGGAAGAAAGCACACAGAAAGTTGTAATAAAAAGAATTCATATAGAAATAAAACAAAACTTTGCAACACTGTCGAAAGAGTTACATTCACTTTCCCCGTACAAAATAAACATATTCCCTTGAAATGCTTTAATGGGAAGATGCTTTTATGACAAAACAGTTCTCTCTTTTTTTTTTTTTCTTTCTCTCAGCTATTCTTTGTATAGTTTTGTGTTTCTCTCACAATGTGAGAGGAAAAAAAAATGAGTGTTGACTGGAAAAGAGGCTGTTATGAACAGCTGTATTTCAGCCCAGCAGTTCTCCTTGCTTCCTGATTGCTTCCTGAAGACTGTAACAAAGTTGTCCATAAGGGGGATTCTCTTCCTTCTTAAACTAGAAATGAGAAGGAAAAAAAAAAAAAAAAAAAATCCTCTCTCATGTTCCTACCACACAAACCAAGTGTGTTTCCGAGCTAGGATCTTGGATGAGAGCTGATTTCAAAGGCTTTCTTTGAGAATTGCTGACAGAAGCTGAAGACGTCACATCTGGAGATAAAGCTTTAAGTTCAGACCATATGCTTGATAAGTGTGTGGTTTTTTGTTTAAATGAGCAAAGTAAGTATCCAGCTAAAAACTGTGGAGAATTCAAAAGGCCCATAAAACATAAAAATGAGACATTCTTTTTTTTTCATTTTTTGAAAAGTCTGTTAACCGCTCTTATACTGTTGCTGTGGAAACAGCTGTGGAATGTGCAACAACTCTTTGGACTGCCCAATCCCATGGACAGTTAATTTAAACTTTGATCCAACTCCACTTTATTCACAGAAGGGCAGGAGATTTTTATAGGTGAGCAGCACATCTGCTAGGAGGGAAAACAGTGCTGAGGCACCCTGCATCAAAGTTTCAAGGAAGATATGGCACTGAAAGCTTTCATGAATGTTCACAGTTTTATAAATATTCCACCACATGAGTTTAATAATGCCTATATTTTTTATAGCGCTTCTTGTACCTACGTGTTAGAGATTTTCGAAGGTGTTCATTGCTATGTCCCTTTTTGATGGAAATGATGCTGAAGCCTTGAGAGGCAAGGACTTACACAGGGCCTAGAGCCCAGGACTCCGTTCTATGTCTAGGGCTCTTCAAATCAGCCCGCGCAGCCCGAGTGCGGCAGCATGAATGTTCACTGCTTGCAAGAAAATACCCTGCCACAATCACAGAAAACAAATCACTGAACTGGGGAGGAGAGTTAAAATTTTAACTGTGTGATTGCCAAAGCCTCGCTCTTCCTCAGGGCTGAGTGGAAATGTGCTGTGTGAGCTACAAGAGCTGGACCTCCGACACTCAGTAACAGCAACTACTCGTTTGTGCAGAAGGTGTAGGAAACTAGTGATCCATGGAAATGATTCTGTGGCTAATTTCTAAAGTGCAGAATATATCTCTGAAATTCACAAGCAGTTCCTATTCAGCTCTTCTAGAAGGTGGGGAGAAATTCAATGAATTACATTATTTATGAGCTACTCATCCAGCTCAGCCTGCACTTCTAATATATATATGCTGTGTTTCCTTTATAGATGAAGGACTTCCTTCTGCAGGACTGTGCAGTCAGAAAACTCCAAAGTTGCTAAATTTAATTTAGAAATCTGGCTATATCTGTGACCTCCTTTATCTCTTCAGTCTTCATTAAGAAGAATGCTTTCTTTTCTTTTCTTTTCTTTTTCTTTTTTTTTTATTGCATTGATTGAACTTTTTCACATAATCAGACAAACATCAAAGACCTCTGAAATAACAAATCTTGAAGATAACCAGGCCTTGTATTCTGGCAATAGTGTCCTCCAGTAGCGTTCTGGCAGCAGTGAGCACCTTTTGTTTTTGTTTTCTGTTTTTGTTTTTCTGTATAAGGAATGAATTCATAACAATTATTGCTGCTCATCCTAGTGGAAACAGGAGCTGCTGTGAAAAAGATGGGCTAAGGCACTAAAGCGAAGGAGCGGTAGCCGCGCTGCCTGGGATCATCTTTACAATCCCACAGTCACTCAAGCACTCTCTTGTAATCAAGCCTAAGTTGACTCAGTGGACTGGAAAAGTGGTTGACTATAAAAGTCAGAGGGAAAAAAAAGATTTATATGCATTTGTAGATGTACATTACCCTCTGTGTTTTTAATTTATTCCCATACGCTCATCTAACCCAATGAGACACTTATCTTCTGCGTGCTAACAGCATGCCAACTTTGTGGCTTGGACTTGCAATATATTTTGTATTTTTACCATTAGTAAACACAATACTGATTCATCAGTTCATTTAAAATCCTGCTTCACTTTTGTGCACATAAGTCTCTGAGCATGTTGCAGTATGATTTCCTTTAGTGGTGGTTTCAGAGCATATTTTTTGTTAATAAGGCTGCTCAGTTGCTTAGGGTTTGGCTTAAAAGCTCAGAATCCCTCAAGCTTGGGCCTTGGTTCATCTCGACTGGCTATATTTTGCAGATACAGCTTTATCTGGAGGAGCAGGCACTTAGGTTTCTCTTCATATCCTGTTTTTCCCTCCCCTGTGGTCAGGGCACTTAAATATTTAATGTGTGGCAAGGCTTGCAGCGGCGCGGGCTCCGCACGTTGGCGAGGAAGGCTGCAGGCCCCTGCTGCTCTCCAAGCCTCCACGGGGCCTCTTTGAACACGGGGGCTCCTTGAATCTACGTCAGCCGTGCGCGTTCTGCTGGACCAGAGCAGGGGTCAAACCTTGAGGCGGATGAGAAGGGAGCCGCGCTCTCCGGGCACCCGCTGCCTTCTCCTGAGACGTGGCAGCAACGGGCACGCGTCCTGGCAGGGGGAAGCAGCAGCTTACGCTGCTTCCCGCCCTCATTTTCTACCTAAAAACTGCTCTGCAGCGGGGCCACCTTTGGCAAAAAAGGTTTCTTGTGCGTTTGGATTTTGGATGAATTGGGCACCAGGCAAAGAAAGGCGGAGATGCCTTTCAGCTGCTGGCCATACCTCTAGCGCTGCTCCTCCTCCTGCTTGTACACTGACACGTACAGTCGCCCTCTCCTAGTCCACCCTGGAGAAGCGTAGCCTGCACCGCCACAGCGTCGCAACCACCTCTGGCTGGAGAACCTGTGAGCTAGGGAATATGTTTATCTGCCTGTTGACGAAAAGTATGCGTCAGAAAATATCTTCCCTACAGATATGCGCTTTTGATACTTTTTTTTTTTAATGAGCTTTTTTTTCATTCAGACATCTGCTTTTATTTTTTTTCTGACATCTTGCCAATTTCTCTTCAAAATTGCTCTTTCTGATTGTCATCATTTCAAATGATGACAAGTTATGGTAATTTATGTGGTGAAGATGTGGAAAGTTTTGGAGCTTTTCTTTCCAAAGCCTTTTTTACACGTTAATTAGTGATCCTTTTCAAGCTACTGGATGAGTGAATTGCCCCCACCATCTAAAAGTGTCTGTGCATCTGTTGTGTGTTTTTGTGAGGACTAATTCACCTGCAGGCTAGCTGACCGGGCCCAGAGAAATCTCTGTGGGGCCAAGGTGATTTGAGCAATAACCCTATTCCCACTAGCACGTATAAACATGGGTATAAATACTTTCTGGAGGACCTCTCCTGCTTGGCCCTGCTGCCTCTCAGTTTGGACAGAAGACAAGAGCAAAGAGAAGATCTGGGAAAGCATAGGCATACAGTATTATGGTTGGGATCTACAGGATAGAGGTGCTCTGTGTGGGCTATCAATCTTAAAGCAGACAAATCTTAAAGAAGATGAGACTGGGAGAGAGTTATGATCCTGCACCTTAGAAAATTGTTGGGAAAAACATGAATTAGGACCAGAGTGGAGCAGGAAAGCTGGAAACTGTCAGAGTTTTTACTGGGAACAAGGTTAGGAGGGGTGTTGAGAGGGAACATTATAAGGATCGGTTGCTTCAGAGAAATCTCTACGGGTTTTGCTTAGAATACAGACGGCCATGTCAGCTCTTGACTCTGATGCTTTTAAGCCAGGCTCACTATGTCTCTATATGCATCATTCCATGGATCCCACTTGATTTATAGCACTAAGGAAGAGGCCTATCCTCCCGCACAGGGGAATATAGGCAGAGATGAAAAACAGAGAGAGCCAACACTCAGTAAGCAGAAGTCTATCCAGAAGCAGGTAGATATACTTTTGCAGTATGGTTGTACTTTGAAGCATTGAAAGCTGATAAGCAGCAAATGTGATACCAGCCACATCCAAGCAACTTCACCTTGCTTTGGGTAGAGAATCAACACTCTATTTCGATGTGCCATTTTACAGTGAAACATAAAACTAGGTGCTCATTCCCACATATTACAGTCTTTCAGAAATTCTGCTGTCATAATAATTTTGTCGTTTTTAGTAAAAATGGTTGGCTCAGTATACTTTTGCCTATTTCTTCCCAAAAGTCTGAAGCAACAAGTAAAATCCTAATGTTCTGGTGCTTGCACGAAACATGTTTTTGTTGTTGTCATTGTTTTTAAGCATTTCCTTTCGGGGCAAATATACTCCTTTTACATATGATGATACAACATGCATATATTTTAAAATTAATTTTCACAATGATCATTCAAGTCGGTAGCAGTTTTTGACTATCGTCTAAGCTCAAATCTCTCATCAGCTAAGTGCATACGTGAATGGAATAAAGGCAGGAATTTTGCATGTGAAATTACTACTGTGCAGCTGTTGCTCTTTTCATGATGCACATGAGTATTTTAAAAACACAATTTCTTTTGTAAGTATATCAGAAATTCTTTGCTAGAAAATGGTCACTCTTCTCCCTCTGCAATTAAATCAAGCTTACTTTCACCTCTGTTTTGATTTAGTCCTCACAAAATTATCCACATCTCTTATGTTCATGGAGACTACTTCTTTCAAGATGCTTGGTCGTCCACTTTAAATCTTATATGTGATTGAACTGTAACCAAAACAAAGCAGATTAAAATGCCTGTGATCAATCAATCATTTGATTGATTCCCTGAGAGGAATCACTTGTGCTTCTCACTTCACTGAGCTTGTGGTTTTCTCAGCGTCTTCTGTTGTGAGTAGATCTCAGAATTTCTACTTTTTTTTTTTTAAAAAAAAAAAAAAAACTCATTTTCTGTGAACCCTTTGCTTCTTGTACATTGCTGTAAATGTCAGATGCACCTTGGCTCTTCTTCAGCTGTTTTATTAACTCAATTCTTGCTGTGATAATGCTAGTCTTTAAAAGCTGCCACCCTTATTTATTTATTTATTTATTTTTTCCCAAAGAACACCTTTTTAAGTGGCTTCAGGTACCACTCATTTAGAGCAATGCTTTCAGGGGTTTTTGCTTGCTTGCTTGTTTATTTGTTTGTTTGCTTGTTTTGAGAACTTTCATGTTTTGCAGTTATTATAGACTTAACAGAGTGGGGATTTTGTTCTTATTTTCTAATGGTGCTTTAGGTAAAATCTGAATCCTTTAAAGAAAAGGCAACCAGAGAAGTCATGAGATGGATAGCAGTAGAGAAAAAAGTCAACTTGAAGTTTTGTAGGCATATATCTGTGGGAAAGAGGAGTTTCCTGTGCAGGTTTAGGTGAAATTATATAGTTAACCTCTCCTGCTAATTCCAAATCTGCTGATTCTTTTTAATTCAGTCACTATTTCTTTATAGCTGTGTGCCTGTTGTTAATATGTGAATAACTTCTCTCGTTTCAATATTTATTTTTATGTTCTTGCAGATAGGGATTTAAGATAGAAGGACAGTAAATGACTTAACACAGATCATACAGGGAACACATAGCGGATCTCCTACAACTTTAACTGGCGCTCTTAGCACTGGTTTTCACTTTCTCTGATTTTTGATAGCAGATTTTTTTTAATCCTTAACTGTTTCACTGGTGGCTGTTGAGGTCTCAGGTTCCCTCCCTGGGGAAGCAATGTCTGAGGAAAGTCTAGTAACATGGGAGCAAGCTTTGACAAAGTATTTGAGCACAGCTGACACCCAAAATTGCTGTGATGGCACCTAGGTGAGTGTGCTAGACTGGATGAGTCTCAGCTGTGTTGGCGTCAGGAGATGGCTCTGGAGCAGGTGAAATGCATTCCTCTAAGGTGAAAGTAAATAAAAGTGTCAGTGCTTCTGTGCTGCACCTCGAGCACTCCAGAAGCCAGTGGCTCTCTACTCTGTAAGACCAGACCAGCCTAGACCTAGTACAAAATAAACCTCCTGGACTGGTTATAGGGTGAACAATGTCTTCAAGATCAGCTCTTTTGCCCCATAGACCCACTCCTGGTGAGCTGCAGTCCAAGCTACCTTAAATATCACCCAGGTCTGCCAAGCTCCACATGAGGTCTCTAAGGAGACTCACGTGTTCAAACTTCCTAATGTTTCTGCATTGGCTTTTCAGCAAGCACAGGGGCATGCATGTGTTTTTATTGCTTGTGAGCACCAAGAGGAACAATTGCTTATTTGCTGAGGTATCTTCTCCAGGTATTTGTTGTACTTTGTGGATTAGGCTACACTTTTCTTTTGTTTTTGTTTTGTTGGAGCAACATTTATTTCCATGAAGTTACTCACCATTTCTTATCATTGATTTGGAGTAAGGTTTTGCCGTAATATGCACACAGCATTTCTTCACGGTGTGCTTCGCTCGGACACCTGAGGTGTATGGTGTTACTTAAATATCTTTCTCTGCTTTATCTCCCTCTCTTTCATCTTCCTAATTCCAGCTGAGCAAATGAAATAAATATTCTGAACAAGCAAACAATTATGAGTAGAGACAACTATATTTTGGGTTCTGCTAACATTCCTAAGACTTGGGGTTTGCAGAAACTGCTGAGGATGTCTGGCACATATATAAATGTGAATAACAAATTGTTCTCTGAATTGCAGTGAGTGAATTCCTCTTAATAAGCATGCTAAGCACGCCTGGTTTGTTTTTCTAATAAAACTCAGCTTTAAAGATTAAAATTTGGATAAAATGTAGGCTGTGGTGGTGTAAGTGCTTTCAAAATAAATTTGTTTTTGTTGTCCCTGCAGGATGCTGCTAGGTACTGGAAAGTTTAAAATCCCTTCTATTACCTTTCTCCTTCTAAATCACTTTCAAACTTGTTAAAAGAGGAATACCTCTAAATAACAGTGCTTCAGAATAAAGGAGGAAAGTTTGTTTTTTTTTTTTTTCACCTTTCTTCTCTCTCCTTCCCCTCTCCTCCTCCTCCCCCCCCGTGCCTCTGATTCGGCAAATCATTAACTCCCGATGGAAGAAGACACCAGCAGGTGCCTACCTCACACCCATCTTCTGCTTTAAATTCAGTTGCTCTCTCTTCATTATTATTTTCCCTCCCTCCCTTCCCCCCCACCCAATTCTTCCTACTAGAATCCTCTTTACTGTTACCGATGGGATCAGGCAGGACATCCTGCCTGATGGAATTAAATACTGCAGAATTAACAAGGGGTTCTGCAAAGCTCGAGGTCCAGCACAGCAGTCTCAGTGTTTTGCGTGACAGGTTGAGGAGATTTTAGGGTGAACTGAATTGGCAATTAGAGCAGCTAAGTGATTTGTGCAAAGAATCTCTAAGGAGCTGGTTTAGGCAATGGCATTTGCTTATAGAGTCTACCTGTGTACTTTTTTTGTCCTTTTCCCAAGTTAAGTGCCATGTGAAGCCTTACCCTTGTGCCTAGAGTACTTCAGTTTTATAATATTGCATCTAGAATAACCTGTGGGCACTTCTGCCGGTGTCAGATTTCTCAGATTTGTTTCAAACAAAAACAGTTTATGTATTGGCTTGTTTAATGTTTTAAAACTTTATCTTTTACCTTGATTCTGTATTTACTCAGAGAATGCACACCTACACAGTGTGTGGCAACTCATCTGAGGGAATCAAATGAAAACGTTGGCTCTTGGCACACGAAAGGGAAAGCTGAGCAGAGCACTGGCTGATAAAATTAAATAGCTGGTGGTGGCGGCTTCTTGGGGAGTGGAGTTCCCTTTCCGGGGGCATGAAAATGTTGTGGCCAAGAATATGGAGAAGCTTTGTTATGGCTGACAAGGGCATTCATTCTTCTGCTCTGGGTGGAGGTCAGGGAAAACAGCTTATCTTGTATTTATCGATGCTTTATGTAGCATCAGAGCACATACCAGGCTGTGCTGGTATGTGTAACAATCTAAGGCTTGGAGCGGGCAGAAACAAAACCAAAACATCTCCAACAAAATGTCTAGAGATTCCTTGCTTGCTTAGACCATGATTCCTTTAATTAATTTTCTTGTATCAATTACTACTATACTCATGCTGATCTGCTTTGTTCAGTTAGGGTCTAGTTAAGGGATGTTAGCTCGAGGCAGATGGACCCAGTAATAAAACTGAGGATTATTAACAGAAGTGGACTGTTTGTAGTTCTATTCCTTTAAGACAAAATTTTTAAACAAATCACCTGCTACTGACTGACTTAAAATAACTAGAAAGGACTGTGTATGTGTCTCTATCCTATTTCATGAATAGTTTGTCACCACAGTCAGCAACCAAAGTTGAGGCTGGAGCCTGCAGCTGGAAACATATGTACCAACCTGTGGGGCCTCGTAATGCTGCTCGCTGAGGCTGGGGAGCAGTTCAACACCCATTACTTGGCAAGAAATCATGGAAGTAATCAACAGGGTCCCAGAAGGTCATCCTCCTTCTAGTGTTCCCTAAAAGGCTTTTTGCTGTTTTCCTTTCCGCTGTTTGAATTGATCCTGTCCAACAGTGTCCAGCTTTGGACATAAATCGTTGCTAAGCTTTCAGCCTGCAATGTAGCCGTGCTAACTTGCCTCATATTTCCTGGTGTACAAAACTAGAAGAGACTTCTGATTATCAAACTGATATTTATTAAAAGCCTTGGCTGAAAATAGACTGTTCCAACACAGTAACAGCCAGCCAATGTCTGTAACAGCAGTTCAAGCTCCGATCTTGCTGTGCTTTATTGACCTAGAATTTGAGCTGGTTAAGCCAAAGGGATTTTGCAGCGTGGAGGGAAGTGAAAGTTGCACAGCTAAATACTTTGGTTGAGCAGTGAAGCACTGGAACAGGCTGCCCAGGGAAGTGGTGGAGTTCCCATCCCTGGCAGTGTTCAAGAAATGTATAGGTGAGGCAGTTAAGGACATGGTTTAGCAGGCACGGTGGGGATGGGTTACGGTTGGACTCGATCTTGAAGGTCTTTTCCAACCATAATGATTCTATGATTTTATGTCTGAAATTACTGACATGCAAAGCTAGCTCCAGAAAAGATGAGGCTGTTACAACCATGCACCAGCTAAGCCCTTTCTCCTATGTATCAAAGAGATTTTAAAAGTAATGTCAATACTATTGGTCTTCTCCCTATCCCAGCAAACAAAGTGTGTCCCCCGGCCACAAATTAACATATTTGGCATGATCTAGAACCTTGATATCATGCTTTTATGGAAGGGAATGCCGAGGGAACTGGTTTAATTTTTTTACCCAACTGTACAGATCTAAGGAAAAATATGTAACAAGTTGTTCTTTGACCACCAAAACTGAGGAGTTTCCCTTCCTCTTCCCTGCCAAGAAGTCTTATGTTTGGTTGCTCCAATGTCTAACAGAGGAGGGTGGGCTCAGACTCTGGCTTTCGTTCACCAAGGACTCTCTTAAAGAGTCCCTTTTTTTGATTGTTGTGATAATTTTCCTAATACTTGAAGCAAATAAACAACTTCTAGATTTCTAGACCTTTGTCAGATTTTATTGAAAAATAGATGATGGATTTGAATGTGGTCAAGAGTGAATTCATGGGCAGAGTGCAGTTATGAGAATTTTACTATATGTTCTTGACTTCAAGTATTCTTTACAACTATTTCTTCTTGGATTAATAAATGTGTTAAGCTTCCACTTTCAGCCTGTGAAAAGGGAGGAGTTGCCCACATTCTTAAGGGAACTTCTTTTAGTTCACAGTTTTCACCTTTCTTAAAAGGAACCCGCTCTGAGGACACGTGCACTTTCAGAATGATTGGATCCATAGTTTTGATGGACCATTGGTAGATGCACAAAATACAGTATATCACATCACTCTACAATATCTTTCTAGTGTTCCCAGGCTGTCAAGATGAAATGGATGTTGGATGAGTGCTTAGATGTCTGCATTTTTAAGTTACAGTGAAAAAACAAAATGAGACTTCAAGGAAATATTTCAGATAAAAATCTCTAGTAAGTTAAAGTACTACGCCCACCTTGGACATGCTGGTTTCTAGCTTTGCAACAAGCCAGACAGCTAGCTGTAGCATTGTGCAATCAAAATTGCTATTGCCTTTGGTAGGCTTAGGCTTTCGCAGGATAAATGAATGCTTGACCCAATAACACTGGGCCAAACCTTCTTTTATTTGAAAAGTGACCCAGGAACTTTCATATCCACTCAGATTACACAGGCACTTTTACTTCAAGGTCACGTCACAAAGACACGTATAGAATAAACTATGTGTTATACCATTTATCTATGTCGGGGGGACAGAGGAGGGAGATGACCCTGCTAGAATTTGATCCAGTTGTGCTGTCAAGCTCAGGTAGTGCTGCTCCGATAATGAGATCGCTATGTTCCTGGGAATAACAGGTGTTCCCTAAAGGCCCCCAAATACTTTTGTGTGTGTGTGGTTTTTTGTTTGTTTGTTTGTTTTTTTGAGATATAATGGTCTAATGGGTCTGTGTCAAGACTGAGCTATGGATGACACGCTGCCTCAGCCAAGAACTTCATTTTCCAAATAGTTTACTTGCTTCATCTGTGCAAATCGAGATAGGGGATTTTAATGTATATGACTGCTGCAAAAATGAACTAACTAACATTAGATGAAAGATGAAAAGAGCCATAGGAGTGCTGAGCAGTCTCAGTGATAAGGGTTTTGTCAGAGAAGGGAAGAAAGAACTTAGAAAATAGGTTCTAGGCTTTAAAAAATTTGAATTGTCATGTGAAGATGAACTGTATATAGCCTTACATTTCTCACAGTTATAGCATGACACTAATAAAATAGATTCCATGTATAGGTTTAGGCCTAATGTGAAGCTGTCAAAAGGGCTGTACTTTATTCAACTGATGTTTTAAAATTAGTAAGAACCTTCCTCTTCCCCTGGTATACAAATGCAAAATATGTCAATACCCAGGTGCAACACTTGGAGTGATAATAGATGGATTTTGGATGCCAGAGTTCCTTACTTGGGGAATTGCTCTCTCTGGAGAATATGTACCTAGAAACTTGAGGGCACCTCTCTCCTCTTTGGCTTGCTGTTAGTGGATTTACTGTTTTGAATGTGCATCCTTTTCATCTGTATGAATGAAAGCTGAAGTTCTTGTGCAGGTCCAGAATGGTGTCCCTCTGTTACATTAACAAATGACAGCCTGATGGAGACATAAATAATTTATGAACTTGGGATATTGATTTTTCTTTAGCGCTTATAGGAAATTATACGCTTGTGGCTTCAAGAAATAATTGGACCAATTTAATCGCATAAAAATTATAGTCCTTTTAATTCTTTTCAAATGGAACTTTAATGACCACTGGGTGTGTTGCAGAGCAGAAAAGAGGGTACCTGAACGGACTAAAGAAATAAGAGGGCCAGAAACAGTTTTTTTTTGTGTGCGCCTAACAAAAATGACCCCATGGCAAAGGTTTTAAATGAAATCTAATTGACATTTGTCTGATCACAAATCAGTCTTTTCACAAGGAAATAACAGAAACTCCAATAAAAATAAATAGTAGCACTATGTAAATTAAAGGTACAGAGCACTTCTGGCATCTTAAGGGGAATGGAAAACAGGACCCCCACCCTGAAAAAAAAAAAATTTCCACTTCTTTCTAATGCAATATAATATTATTTTTAGCGTACTACTCCTCTATGTTACATCTGCATCTGAGGGGAGGTTGGAGAGAAGACTGAAGTAAGAGAAGGAAGGAGGACATTTCAGTGACTTGACCAAAAATGAACTTGTTGGATTATGAAGGAAACCATATGCTTCTTGGTCAGAATATTACAGGAGATTTCTGACTGGTTCCTACTGCAATGTAAATACCATGGGAATGATACCTCATTGGAAAAGGTCTGAAAAGTCTAAAGGAACTGCATTGACCAGATTCCTAGGAGTATTAAAATAAATTGTAAAGTTCTTTTGCATTGTTTGTTGCCTGAAAAAACAAGCAAGAATGCTCATCTGCAGGCAGCTTTTAGTGAAATCTAATGGTACTTCCACTTCTACCATTGTGTATTATTTAAAGTCATCAGCAAAATAACATTATAGAACAGATGTCCTAGAATGAAATTTTCAACCCCTCTAGAGCAAAGTATAAATTTGGAGATGGAATTTAAGCACCCTCGAAATGTAAGAGATGGATATTGTGTGATCTGGGTTAAACTTATGTGTTTTTGTTTGTTTGTTTTAGTAAGTAAAATGGGGAAAATCACAAACTTCATTATATTTCTATTTTCGGAAGAGCATTACTTGTGTGATGTGAAGCTTAATTCATCTAATCCATTTGCCCATCCATCCATAATAGCAAGTTCACAAACAGGCACTATTGAAAAATGCAAACCTGCCAACAATTCCAACGCTACTAAGAAGATATTTATGTTCTGACCCTTGCAATATGAACCGTAGGCTTAATGTGGCATGTTAAATGTGGGATTAATGCATGGTGCTACCTAGAGTCCAAGAGCTACAGAGCATCTCATAATGTTTTCCAAGGGAACGAACTAGATCCAGGAACTAGCATATTGGCAAACTGGCAAAATAGCTTTATTTTATACCTTCTATCAGCCTGGGCACTAGAGAAAAAATGTCCAGCTTTCAGTTCAGAGGGCTGCCTGCTGGTGGCCTCAGCTGTGAGAGGCATAGCTGCAGTATCTGAGGGCTATAGCCTGTTACGAGCTAAAAATGAGTTTCCAGACCATATACCATAGGTAATGCCTCAGCCTTCTGAGAAAGGCTTGGTACTTTTGGTCTCCTTTGGACAGCGTAGCTGTGTATCAGATCTGTGGTAATCTGGCCTTAAGTACAGCAATGATATGCAGGTATCACAAGAATAACTTTCATGGTTGGCTTTTCATTTTATAAGGTTGAAGGGAAAAGATTCATTTATTTATTTATTTTTAATCTTCTTTCTGGAGCTCTGGGGTTGTCCTCCCCTGTTGGTGGCCAGCACGTTGAAGCTGTGAAGTAAATTCTGCTTACTATTTTGTTCAAAGTATGACACTGTCAGCACTGCTGTACTGGAGACTCAATGTGTTGGTCACATGAGGTACAATGTCCCAGCTTTGGATGTGATTCTTAGATTTACAGATTTCTGGTTTCTTAAAATTACAGATTTCGAGCCTCCTTTTTGATTGTTTTATTCATAACATACAGTAATTATGAAAAAAATGCTGCAGATAAAGAATTTTGTAGATTTATAAATGTAGAATGTATATATGCTACACTTCAATGCACATTTTATGAGCAGAAAACATTTTTTTATGATTGGGTAATAACAATTTTATTAAATATAACATCAAGAGTCTTTATTCGTTTCGATGCACAGACTTATGCAAATAACTTGTGTTAGCATTTTTATGAGTGAGATTTGAATGACAAGCTTATTAATAAATCCCTGGGCAGTGTTTAGAGCTCCTGTGTCATTTTACTCGGGGAGTTAATGATTTTTTTCCCCACCTGTCAATTCTGAACTGATAAGAGTTTAGGAACAAACAGGACGTGGTTACAGGATGCCCAAAGTGCACAAAGAGTTCTGTTGTTAAATTGCTGTTTCAGATCCATTTGGGGCTAGGTAGTGAGCAGTTGCCAAAGATTGTTTTATTGGACGATTTTCTGGTTTGTGTGAAGAAAGATCATGATGGATCTTGCAGCGCAGGCACCCAGGAAGGGGCAGAAAAGGAGGGAAGCCCTTGAACATGCCGCGCGTTCAAGGCAAGTCATGTCCTACGTTGCTTGTCACAAACGTCAGAAATGCGGCTGTTGATTGGGGTAAGTGGGAGACATTGGGCAAACTCATGCAGACTAGGAGGTTTCTGGGCTGCTCCTTGCAGGGAGAGAACAGGAGAGAAGATCTGAGGTGGAGCTCAACCCCTGACACAGTCTGTCTTCCCCTTCTCTTCCGTCTGCTGTCCTGGGTGGATTGAAGGCTTTTGGATCTCTGGAAGTGTCCTGTCAGATGCTGGGATTATAAGGGGAATTTACCGCTCAATTAGAAAACTTTGTTTTCTTGGAGGCTGCATTGATCTCTTGGAGTGTTATGTTATCCGTCACTGCCTAATAACAGACAAAATCTGTAGCTTGGCTGCCAAAAAAAAAAAGTTGCTGTGCATGGATAATCGGAATGGATTTGACTGCATAACGGTGAGTTACGAGGTTATGTAGTGCAGCTTTGACCTGTCTCTTGGGGTATTCTGGGCAAAAATGCCATAAGGACAACGAATCATTCTCTTTTCTACTCGCCCTTGCTCTCTCTGTAAGATTTGACCAAAAAATAAGTGACCTTTCTTAAAGGAAGGCAGGCCGAGGATCTCTGTGCCAGATACACACCACGGTCTCCTCTTGTGGTACCTGCTGCTTCTGCTCTGCCCACCAGGCAAGAAAATACGCAGAGTACATGCGCGGTCCCGTGCTGCGGCTCGTTTTCGTCATATTTTTCCCTTTTTGCCGTTTAGCTTTTCAGCTGTGTCTTTGGGCTGTCCGTGTGCCGCCCGTGCTGCCACTCGGCCTCCCGCCTCAGGAAGGCAGGAGGCGGAACTTCCCGCCGGCCGGTTAGCTCAGTTGGTTAGAGCGTGGTGCTAATAACGCCAAGGTCGCGGGTTCGATCCCCGTACGGGCCACCTCTTTTAAATTCCCTGAGGAATCGATGCTATTTAAGGGTGAGAGTGGTGTTAGAGCAGGGTAAATAAAATCATGTTCCACTAACCTGGTATCCCTTGCATGCTGAGATAGCTGACTTGGTTGCGGTGGATGATTATCATATTCTAGTATTTTTGTTTCATTAATTGCCTGCATGCTGGGGAGGAGCGAACCCACAGCAAGTATCTGAGCAATAGAAGACCGGGAGAAGAATCTGAATTACCTAGAGAAGAGGCAGAGAAGGGACCTGGGGGAGAGAGTGGAAGGAGGGAAGAGAAAGGAAAGTAATAGTAATCTTAAAAGAGAGAGAGAATGAGAGAGAGAGAGAGAGAGAGAATGAGAGAGAGAATGAATATGCAGGTAGGAAGCACAAAGCAGTGATGCTGAGGAAAGTAATTTAGGTAATTTCCATTCCTGGTTTTCTTTGGAGTTAGTCTGAGATCCCTCTCTAACAGTCTGGTTTTGCAGAGAATGTTCTGAACTCTTCCTGAGGATATAATCTCTGTAGGTTATTGAAAGCTAGATGTGTACGTAAGGCATATGCCCACTTGCTAGACACATTTGAAAAAATTTAATTGAGCTTTAGTTTTTATTTATTTACTACTAATTTTTCAAGGAAAAAAAATAATCCAAGATGTGCTGAAACATTGTAATAGAACATGGCTGCGTGTGTCCCTCAGCTCCGCTCGAGAGCGTCTCGAGGATTTGCCGGAGGGTGTTTCATCTGTAAGTAACTTCTCTTAGAAGCAGAAGACAGATATTATTTTTGTCCCATCTACCCCTGAAATAGGATTGCCCTCCAGAGAAGGGGAACTTCTGAGTGTAAACGTTTTCTCTGCGGAAACCAGGACTTTCATCAGTGGAGCTGCATTCCACAATGAGAATTTCTATGGGAAAATATCTGGAGTTAATAGCATTCTATTGATTTCTTGAACAAATTTGCTAATATGCTACTTCACTCTCCAGGTCCACTGCCTAAGGCTTCTACCAACTGCAGTGTTTGATTCAGAATAAGTAGTAATAATTAAAAAGGGGTGAAGAATGCCAAGGAAGCAAAGCAGGTGACTGTCATTTCAAAGTCAGTTTGTGTTTTGACATTGCATCTTCTCTCCAGTGTCGCTGAGGTGCAACAAGGGCACGTGGGAAGTGTCACTCCAATGTCACAGTGCAAAACTAACCAGATGAATATTCATGTCATCTAGCAGCCAGACTGCTGTCATGACTCCATCAGATGTCAAGGGAGAGTAATATGGTGCTGGTTTGATAACCTTCTGTCTTGCTGCACCACTCAGTGATCCCCCTCAATTCCTTCGGGCGTTTTGGTGGTCAGGACCTCACTGCATCTAATAACATCCATTTAAAACAAAATGAAAGGAGATGCAGCATGCCCTTTCATTTTAGGGGGAGAAAAAAAAAAAAATCTGGGAATAATAACGCTTTGTTATGTTTTGTGTTTCCCATTCTAGAAATCAAAATTTTGCTGCAGTTATGCTGATGTGGAGCAAAGTCCTTGCTATAAACCACGGTGGTGTAATGGCACTATAGCCGGTGTTTTAGTTTGGTTTGAATTGCTTGTGTTCAGTGGTGCGTTTTTTGTTTTTTTGTTCGTTTGTTTTTGGCAGCCGGGGTTATATGGGTTAAATTTTCCAAAATTTAATTTCAGCAGATGGTTGTCAGATTGCAAGGGTCAGCCATTGTCCTTAGGGGAGTAATTCCAGAGTCTATTCTCCAACCTCCAAACTAGCTGGAGAATAAAAGAACAGATTAAACAAACCAGTACAGTGGATTAATGCTCTCCTGAGGACAGCAGAGCAATTTCTATTCTGAATGGTCTGCGGTGACATGTGCTGGGGCATATTCTGGGGTTACTGTTGAGTGTTTTGTTTAACCTGTAATCAGATTGTGTAATATTGTGGCTTCAATAATTTTTGGGGAGATAAAAGTGGTGAAGGAATAGTCTGTCCATGCACGCAAAGGAGAAGGAGGGAGAAGTTTTACCTTTCCGAGTGCTTGGGTCAATGCTCACTGTATGTGCTGCTGAGGAGGGAGTTTCTAATCTCTTCCTTTTGTTACTGTTTCAGGTATTATCTATTGCCTTTTAGAGTTACATGGATAAAGTAAGATAACCTCACTTTGTTTCACCACCTTTGCTGAGATGACTGCAGTTGCTCCCTTTGCTACGCAAGGTACTGGCCGCTCTGAGTGCTCCTAAATACAAATGGGGAAGGCTAGCCACGAAGTGGGTTCACACTGGATTAAATTCTCTAGACATGCATTCATTTTCTCACTTCCTCCAGTAATATTCTGAAGTATTTGCTCTTCTGTCCACCTTTAATTCTATAGTTTCTAACACTGGGCTATAGCATCTATGTGTTTTGCTGTCAAGGTGCTACATTTGTCAAGTTTTCCATTAGGGGTCCTAATTATGGTGAAAATTTGTTGAGTTGTAAAGATTTATCTGGTACCAAGAAGGTAATATACAGATAAAAATCTGAAATAACATATTTGAAATAAAAGGCAGGACGTGGTAGAAGGATGTTTCTTTAGAATAATTTGTGTGCAACTAAAATAATGGTAATGGTACTAAGCAAATAATGGTATTCTGCTAGGTGAAGTTAAGCCTTTGCTTAAAACTGGTAATATTCCACAAATGGAAATCTTCAGATTTCTCTGTAGAGCTAGGAAAAGGGTAGCTCTGTCAAAAGCTCAAGTCTGCATCATCACCTCAAGTGAAGTTTCCATTTAATGCTATTTTGAGTAGATGGAGGTGTACAAGAGGGGAACACGGAAATGCCAGAAGGAATGAGATGCCAGAAAAGCCGGATATGCACTGGCTGCCCAGCACTGCAGCAGCAGGAGCCTGCTGAAAAGAGGCTGGTAACTGTGAGCAAAACCAACCACCAGCCAGTTTGTCTGCTCTCGTGCCTCGGAAAACTGGGGTTTATTCAGTAAATGGGACTGAATGAGGGGGATACTGACTTTCATTTTTCTTCTCCGTAATTGAAATAACAAGAAGGACTCTGGATTTTTATTTGGCAGTTTGCATCTGCAATGGGTAACAGTATTTGCTGGACAAACATGGACAAATATTTGCTTCAGAACAGCTCAGAAAGCAATCGTGAAGTATGAGCAAATTTTAGAAATGGCTCAAAATCCAAGAAAACACGGAGAGCTGGGCCCAAGCAGGAGTTAAATCTTTCTTCTTGATATGCCATATGAAAAAATTAAATAAGTTTGTAAACAATATATATCTTGCACTTTCTCCCATAGTTTTGATCTAATGCCTGTGGAGTCTTTAAACCATTGTGGAAGAATTTGCAAGCAGTGTTTGCAGCATAATATGGTACGTGGAGGTCACAGGATTTTCGTTTAAACATGAACCGTATAAAATTGAGTGTAAGATAAGGGTGAGAATATATTTGATTCCATGTGTGTGTATGTGCTTCTTTTACAAAGAATAAATAAAAGGCTTTATTTAATAGATTTGCAAGACAGGCTATACAAAGGTTTACTGTCAGGTTTCTTTCTTTGGGGCGAGATAGCAGAAAGATTAAGTTTAATCAGAACATAGACACTGTTTCCACAGGAAAACAAGCCAGAGGTAACCGACCCTTTGCAGTATTGTCATTAAACTTAAAATTAAATATGTCAAAGTCTGTGCATTTATTTTATTTTCCTGGAATGAAAACAAATAGAGTTATAAAGACAAAAGAAGGTATATTATAACTATGTTGTATAAGGAGCTGCCATATGATGATTGCAGTATGTTACCATCATTTGAGTTTAGGGAGTAGAAACTGTAGGGGCATGAGTCGGGAAGCTTTTCCTGATGGGTGCCTAACCACTGTTCATGTAGTATAGGTGCCTTTGGGCTGATTTTCCTGGGTCTCTGCCATTGGGTGCAACATAAGGAAGATGTAGGGTGATGGGGGTAGAGCCTGGTGTCCTCTCAGCTACTGCTGGTGTGAAGGCACGTTGTGCAGGTCAGAAGGGGGACAGCATTCCTAGACTTTGGTAGGACCGAGGCTGATCTTGCCTCCTCATCTTCATGAACAGATGGCATGGTTACTCAAGTTTGTGTCTCTGCGGCTTATCTGAGTCACGGCCAGCTAGTATCTGTCACAACTTTTGGAAGCAATTTTTCTACTTTTCTCTTAAATGGTTAAATTAAAAAGTGCCACATAGCAACAAAGTCAAGCACCGCTTGACTTAATTTCTAGTGCTTTCAATAAGAGAATTTCTTTCGACCATCCCACCTAAATTTAAACCAGCAAGTGGAAGACAACAGTGGAAATAAAATCCAAGTTAATCCTGACATCTGCTCCCTATTGGTAGCAAGCCACTCATACTCCCTATTTACGTGTGGTCCAATAAAAGAAGGGCCCACAAAGAGGGCAGCTGGCAGGCCAGCATATCTCCTGCGTCCCTCTTAATGGAAATCATCTCTGGCACTGAGCTGAGCTTGCAACTCATGCCGTGAAGATTTCAGAACCGACAACCTAGCACGGTAGCCTTAAAACAACGCTAGGGGAAAAAAGGGCCTTCAGATACAGATTCTGCCACCTGAACTGTATTGCTGACAAGCACTTGAGCGTGCAAAGTGTAGCAACTAGTTGAGTTTGCACTGAGGTCCAGGAATGGCATTAAAAGTATTTTTCAGTCTCTGTGGCTTTCCTTCTGTGATAGAGGGAGTTTGAAATTCTGGCCAATTGGAGTTTGCAAAGACAAGCATCCTGTTTCATCCCCATTGTGCTTAAAAAGCATTTTCTTTCGATCGGAGTGAGATTTAAATTTCTCTTTTAATTTCTGTTTATTTTTGATATGTTGGCTTTGTGGAAAATTCACTGCAGGTCAGGGAAGGGGACAGAATGAATGTGAATTTAAGAAAATAGGCACTATTTATTTGGTGCACAGAGAAAAGATGGGATAATTGTCATATACTAAGTAAAGATTTGCTGCTGTAATAAGATTTATTATCATTACTTTCAGTAGGAACTGTTTTTTTCATAGAAAATGGATTTTTTTTGGCTCATAAAGTTTACAAACTGTTTTTAAGGAGAAAACTTTTCTGCATCCCACTTAGGCATAGCCTGTATGTATAAGAGTAAAAACAGAAAAATTGAAAACAGATCAGAAAGGGTCAAAAAGGGTAAATTTGTATTTTTCCATGAAATATTTATATTAAGGAAAATCACAGCAACATGGATTGAGCATCTTGCTAAGAATTAAAGGATAGATGAAGAATTTTGTTCCTAAATCTGTTGTAGACTGAATGTCTAGGCCTTCAGTTCTTAGTATCTGTCATTTCCCTTCTGAACAAAAAGGAAAACACTTATTCTCCCTTTAACGCTTCAGAAATTGTAAAAGAAGTACTTCATTTTATAATACACATATACATGCATGTGTATATATATATATATGCATATACTTACCTTTCTATGGCCCAGCTGTAGAACCACATCCTGTTGGGTTCATCTGTACCTGCTGCTAGGGGTGTACTAATGCCAGCAAAGCAAGTTACTGGCCTGGTATTGAATTTAAAATTATTTGAGATCAGAATCTGATTAATGAATGAATTTATTTTTGCTAGAGACTGAGCATGCTGAGACTTTCCTAGTGATAGAACTTTTTAAAGTGGTAATTTCACCCTCATGTTGGTTTTAATGGGCAAATTGGATTTTCTCCTTTCATGTGCATATCTTTCTGCTCTTCAGCTCTGTGGTTTTCCAAGGATGGGTTTGCAATAATTTTGCCTGCAATGCAAAGGGCACATTCTGTCTTTAATAGCTGAGGCTCTATACAACTGAATGCTGAGGCAGCAGATAGAAAATGCATCTTTGGTGGTAGGTCTTGATAAACATGTGGATAAGGGTCTTTCTTCAAAAGCATTTATGAAAACATTTGCTTTTTAAGGAACGATCTGCGATACTGGCATTTTTGTGGACAAAATCCGACTATATAGGTCTTCTCATCTTTTCTGGTCTCGTTTTTCAGCTGTTCCTGGAGAATGTTCTGGGAACAAGCTGCTGAAGGCAATCCATGTGGTTTAAAGTTTGTTTATTTCTTTAGACTTTAATCAGGAAAGGGTGTCTCAGCAGAAGTGAATAACCATAGGACCCCTGCAGGTTCTTCTCTTTGGTTTGCATTGGATTCTTTGTTTCTAGCTCCCGTTATGCCTGTTATTTTCCTTCCTGCCACCCTGCTGATACCACCTGGTCCTAAAAAGCCAAGTCGCGTTGTTCTGTGTATCACCAATGCAAATGATTCTTCACTTTGTGTTTTAGCTGACAATCTTGCTCATACTAAAAGCAGGACAGCGTGCATCCTGCTCTCCAATAGAGGTCTTGGCTCTGCAAAGACGATGGGACTAACCCTTCAGTTTGGCTCAAGAAGTTCAGTGAGGCCAAGAGAAGCTTTGTATAACAAGGATGTTTCTCTTTTCTCTTAGGCCATGTTTTCTGACCATTATTAGGCTTTTATATTACCTCCTTCTCACGTAAAGTCAAATTGGTTGGAGGTTTGGTCCATTGTCTGCCACTCAGAAATTTGGGAGAAATGTCAGGATTATAATGGTTAGTAAGGGAGGGAAGGTCAATGGAGGTTAACAGGAGCCCACAATAGGTTAATTTCTTCTTATGTTAGTTCCACTCGCTGCATATAAAATTATGGCTATACTATTCATCTATGTGCAAATAAAATGTTTTGTTATTGTGTACCTCTGTGGCTTCTGACTGGAAAAAGTCTTAGATGTATTGTACAGAGTAATTTTGTGCGGCCAGAGAGATGTGCCAGAAGCCCCAAGGCGTTTTCATTCTCTCCTGAGACTGTGTTGATAGCCCTCTGCACTTGAGCTGTACCAACAGATCTATAAAGGTATTATGAGATCCGAAATATATGAAGTCAGGCAAGCTTCAAAAAAGTCAAGGGGGAGGAAAAAAGGTGTAAAATTCTGTTTAGACACAACTGTTCAGACTCCTGGAAACTCCTGCTACTGTTGCCATCAGCCTGTTCCCAGTGGTGAGATGCTGTCTCTTTCCCCGCTGAGTTTCCTTCTGACTCTTCCTGAGAGGCAGAGCCCTGTCCCAGCCCTGCAGGCTTTCAATTCCACTTCAGGACAAAAATCTTAGCAAGGGAGATCTTCTGATCTAAAGCAGCATGTAACACTTGAAGGACAGCTCCAGCCTTTTATATTAGTGGTCTTTACAATGTTTCTGGATATACAAGCTTTTGGGGCAACACTTAGATATTGTTGGGAATACCTCTATTGTATTGGAAGCTCTCTATTTTATTTTTTATCATCTCTTAGTATGACTTCAATTCTCCCATGGAAAAATACTGACAGACTAATCATTTTAGAGTGGTCTTTAACTGCAATTGAGTCCACTTTTGCTTAACTTTATCCTATTTTTCTTAAATTTTTGTATCATCTTAAACAATGATTCTCTTCATATGTGTATATATACACACACACATATGAAATACATTGAGACTGATGTCTCCTGTACATTTCAGTAATGTACATTTCTCTGAAACACAGGAATCTTCAACCCAGAATGCTACTTTTCCTCTCTGTTCAGGGTGTCTGTAGTATGGATGTGGTGCCTCCACCAGCACTTTTGTCATCAGCGTGATGTAATTACTGCCTTGTGTGTAAAGAATTGCTGAACCCTGCCTGAGTTGTGGTGTGGCAGGTGAACATATTTGCCATCTGGAATTATTCTCTGATCAGCACTAATCTCTTTTTACTCTGAGTAACTTTTACTAGACTCCTATTCTTTCTAGGTTGTGTACTTTTTCCCAAGGTTGAGATCTAGCTCAGTAGTGTCAAACTACCTTCATTGGTGACTTGGGTTGGCACTAGTGGCTGTGAGCTATGATGCTTTTTAAAAATAAATGTAGTACCCAACACTAGAAGTTCAGCAACTCATTCATACTGTGTTGAAAGCTTCTATTGCTATTTTGCTTTATAATTGCTCTACGTAATTAGATATGGCACAAAAACGATTTTGAGCTCTAGCTGTTCAATTTTAGAGTCATTAGGAGACTCAATTATCAATAAAAATATGCTCCTTGTGGGCTCTTAGTGCAAGCAGAAACAGTCTCCTGAGACTATCTGTGCTCAAAAATTTCAGTGGATAAAATGGTTAATCACTGGCTTTACTCCCTGCCGCCCTGGGGACTACGCTACTGTATGGGCACACATTGCTTTGAGAAACTTTCCCAGTGACTGTAAGAAGCAGAATGTAAATTAAAGATACTTCTCATGTGCACTAGAGATTGGGCAATTCCCAGCCCAGAATGTGGGTGAACAGTGATGCTTTCATGTGGGTGAACAACGGTGCTTTCCAGTCTTTTCACATTTCTCCCTGAGATTAAGGTCTGGAGTATCTGTTGTATGTTGCACTTACTGTTTATTTTCCTATCTGAAATGGAGGGGACTGCAACCCACGTTGTGCTCTCTGTTCACAGGTGCTCAGCATGCCTTCCGTGCCTCTTCCAATGCACACACCCACCAGCAGGATGTGCATACTACGTTAGAGTTTCATGTTGAGAGTCCAGTACTAATTCTGGGGCTATCTTTGATTTCTGGGCTTTTTAGAGAAGCAGCTGCATGCGTGTGTGTATGCTTAATTATATTCTGAGCTGTAATATTTTCACTTGCTTCCTTTTTTGCTTCTGAATCTTTAGATCATTCAATCTGGGCTACTGGATTTTCATATCTCTGTTGTTATATTTAAATTCTGATAGTGCTTCTGTAAAAACACGCAGGTTTTGTAGCTTTTACTTCTGTGTAGACCGACTGTTTTCTTTCCCATTTTTTTTTTTTTTNTGCTTCTGTAAAAACACGCAGGTTTTGTAGCTTTTACTTCTGTGTAGACCGACTGTTTTCTTTCCCATTTTTTTTTTTTTTTCCCCCTTCCAGGTTGAAATGGGTTGCAACAGTTATGTTTCACTGAAGCATATCCTGTACCTAGGGCAGGTTCAAACCTAAGAGGCTCTGAAGTGAAAAGTCCTGTATTCCATTACCAGTCTCCAAAGGCAGCTGCAAGCCGTGGTAAGTTTTGTCCATGGCTGGCTTGCAGTTCTTTCCATTTGACATCACTGTTCTGAAAGTCTTTACGCTGGAAACAGTAGGAGAGAGAATTATTTTCTATTTATAACATCTGAAGGGGTGGGGGGAGAAAAACATTTTCATCTATGAGGTTTTAGAAATTCTGGATGCACTGTAGGTGTGGTTCAGATGAAAATGTTGCCTATTTAATGTAACACAGAACTAGGGGAGGGGGTCTTTTGTTCTTTTTTTTTTTTTTTTTTTTTTAAAGGAGAGAGAGAGGGAGAACTTTCTTCAAGACTGTATTTTTTTCCCCAAAGCAAGAGAATAGCTATTACAGAAGAGTGGATATATAGCATTCATCTTACATATTTAATTTTACAAGGAAACAAATATTAATGGGGCATCAGGAGATCCCTTATTGGGGAGGGGAGAAAAGAGGGAAATAAATGCTGAAAAATTCTGTTTCTGTTTTTCCCCAGTGAACGTCGGTGCACCTGTGCATTGTAATTCCATGCACACCACCCACACCTAAAAGCCGCTATTCTGGGGTTCTACGGTTTTCATCAGATGCCCACATACAGCATTGCAGCCCTTGGCAAACTTGCACTTGATAGGCTGGCCGTGGTCCAAACGCTGGCAGAAGCACTTCCACAAACACAGAGTGTTAGCTCTTTGATTTTCTTCGTTTGCAGCCAGGCGCAATTCAACAGCATTCCAGATTACACACCTTCTGTTAAGTAAAGGAAGGAGCGATGAATGCCATCAGGAAGTGAATTTGAAAGGGGAAAACGTGTTTCAATGGCATCAGTTCAGCATAGTCTTCCTCTCTGATTAGCTGTAGTCCCATTTAGCTTTATCTAGTTGCCTGATTTGGATGATCAAAGATGATTGAGCCCAATCCTGTTTGCTTACAGCCGCAAGGCTTGTTAAGATGAATCCAAAGTGATTTGAGAAGGTGGTGGTGGGGGTCAGGAAATCAAGTTAATGATTCGAGAAGGGCAGAGACAAGGGGAAAAATGATTGATTTCACAGCTGAAATGGAAGAAAATTTGCCACTGGGATACTGTACAGACCATCTCTCCACGCCATACCAAATTATACTGGAGGTTACTCATTAAAACTCTGGCCAGTGGTGTGGGCTTCGCTTTTTTTCTTCTCAGGTAAACTTTTGTAAACTGAAAACAGGAGGGTGACTTGCCGTTATAGAGACTTCTGCTGGCTGGCTGTGTAGATTAAGAGTGTGTATGTGCCTACATGTAAGGAGACAGGAAAAGCAGTTTCTGGCTAGAGGCTGTTGAACAAAGCTTAGAAGCGGGATTCTGATTTATCTGTTTTAGGAGTGAGGGCCTGAAGAGTGCTAGTGTCCTGGGAACCCCCAACTCTTCTCTGAAAATGCTTGACAGATGAAACCACTTGACCCTGCATTTCACCACGAGGTTCATGAAGTTTCACTGCAGGCAAAGCAAAAATTTATACAAATACATTTCAGTCTGTCTACTGCTCTCATTTCCCTATAGGCATACATCATCTCCAGTTTGGAGGCGGGGAAAAAAGGTGAATTAGAGGGTTAATCACACCGTATTCACAAATTTTTGAACTGATGGTTAAAAAAAGCCATATAAATCAAACCTTATTTGATTTTGCTGTAGCCAAGGTCATTGAAGCCTTGTCAAAATGCTGCCACAGGTGGGCACAGGACTCTAGGCTGCATAGACCTTTGGACCAGGTGCTCTGCTCCCAAGATCTTGTATTGGACTGTGAGCAGATGCAGAAAGAGGTTGGTGGAGTATTTGAGATATTTTTGTTGCGTTGGAGGAAAGGAAGCAGTCGAAATAGCTGCACTCTCTGGTCAAATTCTGGGTTGTTATCTGCTATTGATTTCTTCACTGACCTAAGCAGTGCATCTATGATATCCTTATTTTGTTTTTTTGTACTTAATAGGTTTCACTTGAGCCTCCTTAAATGCTGGTAGATCTGATGAAAGGAAGCAAAACTGTGGGGTTTTGTTTGTTTTGTTTTCTAATGTTTGGACTGTCCTGCATGTGTGTGTATATGTACATATGATCAGTAACATTTTAGGTCAACTACAGAATCACTGTTTTTTTGTATTCTGGTGGCCACCTTACTGGTGGCAGTATCAGGTGCATCAGCTTGTGAGAACTTGTTTTCCTTCAAGCACGGTGCTTTTATATACTGAAGGGTGACAAGATAAAGCTTCATGGTGCAATTTTAACCTGATTTTTCCCTGATAACTTACTGTGCTTTTTCCAGAATTTTTAGAATATGCATCATTCAGGCTTTGCATGAACTATTCTTGTGCTTGTAAAGGCAAGGCAAATTCCATCATTCCAGCTACCCAATGAACACAGGTTAACAGCATTCACAAAGAAAGCAAGGGTGAAGAAAGCTGAAGCTATTGCAAGAGTCAGCATGATAGATGGTTTAGGATAAGCTCTCTGCAGTTCTGCAGTTTCACAGCGAATGTGGTCATCCATATGCTAACTTAAGGACGTAGAACCCCAGGACTTGGATAATTACATCCATTCTTCTATTGCAGGCAACAGCATCAAATAATCACATCATAAATGCGTTAAAATGACATTTCCTCTGGCTTCACACTATCAAGCAAAACTGATTTATGCTTTCGTAAGCAGATGTGCTGCCAGTCATCTGCAGTTGCCTGGAC
The DNA here is from genome assembly GCA_013398735.1 of Nothocercus julius. Taxonomy (NCBI): domain Eukaryota; kingdom Metazoa; phylum Chordata; class Aves; order Tinamiformes; family Tinamidae; genus Nothocercus; species Nothocercus julius. The sequence goes on from VZSV01000025.1 coordinate 4,873,464, forward strand.
TGAGAATTCGTAGCAAGTGATCAAGAAATCTTCGTTACAATTAAAGAATAAAAGCCCAATCCACTGTGGGGGGGGGAAGAGAAGTGTTAACAAGTTGAGAGCAAATATTGAGATCAATGTTTCACACTTTGGTTCCTCCAGTCAAGAGCAGGGCTTCTTTACAGAAGTTAGTTGAATAAAGAGGAGAGACTCCCACTGACTTCCTTTAGTCTTTGGATTAAATACCACAATTCATATTTAAGTGGTAAGTACGCTTGGATTTTAGTGCCTGGCTTTGTGTAGTCACATTTGAAGACTCTGTGTACCCTGTCTCTTTCTAAGGCAAGTATTAAGTGCTGACACTTGGAAGTTAACAAATAAAAATAATGCTTTTTGCATTAGCCCTTGAATGGAAAAGGTTAAAAGGCAAAACATATTTTGTAGTTGTGAGATATACAATAATAGCCTGTCTTATCTCTATCATCACTGTATGATGAAAGAGAAAAATGTGAGAAGCTGCAAGAGCAGATCATCATAATAATAGCAACAATATTCTTTATTCTTTAGACTTGTTGCTGTCTTGTCCAATATTCAGTAAATAAGTGGTGTACTTCCAAAAGAGTTAATGAATTGGATATTTTGAGAAGTGAATAGAAATTTTGAGAAACTGTATAAGTTTTTTTGGGGGGACGAGGGGGCAGTTGATACATTATCTAAAAGCTATTGGCTTTTCCCTGTTCCGGATTTCTTTTTCTTCTGATTTCAGTAAATTTTTGATCTAATCCCTGGATTATACCCCAGGATATTCAAGTCATGTTTGTTTGGTGTGTGTGTGTTTGTTTTGTTTTTTCTTTCCATTTGCTGTATAGTCTGGGGACAAGAAGTTAACAGGTGATTGCAAGGCAATTTCCCCTTCATACTCCATTTCTCCTTTCTATTGCCTTTCTTAATCCTTTTCATATGGCTAAAAAGAGAGCTAATACACAAAACATGGGTTGCTGGTTTAAAATTGATAACCCGTCTCTTCATGTCAATAATCTGGATAACTTTTTTTTTGTCCATCTTTTGATAATAAATCCTTACCAGTGTTGGATGTTCTCCATCAGACTGTGTGCCAGGTGCTGTTATGAGTTCAGTGCCTCTTCTGCTGTACCTAACCATATTCTCTAAACAGTCAGATCCGTGTCCAAGACAGTATGTGGTTTCATAACTATGATCTTGCCAGATCAGGGAAAGTCTATTTAGCCTAGCAAAGAGCATAGGACCAGGTCTAGTATTCAGTTATATTTCCCCAGAATATTCTCCCAGGTCTAGCATCTCCCATGGCACAGGGACAGCCCAAGGTAAAAGTGTGGTTGGTTTGTTGGTTTTGTCTTTGTGTGTGTGCGTGTGTGTGTGTGTGTAGAATTTTCTTCTGTAACTTTGTCCAGTCTCTTTTATCATCTGCAATGCAAGGAGTTCTACAGCTTAATTGCATATTTCCTGAAGAAACACCTCCTTTAGCTTGATACCTCTACCTGCTAATTTCATTTGGTGCTGTACACCTCTAGCTCTTTATTTGGAAGCAAGTGATCAGTCTTGGCTTTCTGCACAATAGCCCTGATATCTGCCCTGAGCGCACTCTGTTCCAGCTCTGCCCTTGTTTCAAGCCCTTCTGGGTCACCTGTCTTAATGATACTTATCAGACATTTTCTAGAGGAAAACAAAGTAAAACAACTCACCGTTAGGTAAATACCTCAAGGTTGTCGGGGCAGTAAGGCAGCCTGTGAGCCCTTTTGATGGTGCCACTGCTCCATTCTCACAGCAGCCCATGCAGCTAATGCCCTGGCACTAGCAGGCACAAGCACCAAAATGCTTTGAAGCATTGACTGCGTTTTTTTTTGTTTGTTTGTTTTGTTTTTTTTTTGTTTTTTTTTTACTTAACTTGGATCCAATATTATTATTATTATTATTATTTATTTTCGTTAGAGCAGTTTAGCACCTAGAAGTTACATTATGTTGGAGAAAGGCCTCAACAGCTATGAAGATTCATACCTGATCACTGCAGCCTTGAAATGTCATTTTTCGGCAAAGTCATCCTATCATTCTGCTTTTGTGAAATGCATCTGGAGTTGCAGTTTCATGGCGTGGTTAGAAATGTTTCCCTGAACCACAGGGAATGAAGATATTTTGTTTTTGACTGTGTAGTTGGTGATGCCACTGCGTTACAGCTGAACTGAGCATTCAGAGACTTTATGAACAGAAATAAGACTTTAGGAACTAGTTCATCCTTTTTCCAGGAAAGTGAGTGTCTTCATTTGGCTGATAATATGCTCCTCTGGGACTGAGGCAGGTGAAGGTAATATTTCTTTACTAATTTGATGTAAAAGGGGCTCAGAAAATGCTTTCTCCAAATTGCTGTTATTGGTGTTCTGTTTAGACAATAAGAGGTGCAGAACTGTTTATTTAATCACTTCTCTACTCTTTCATTTTTCCAGAGAACTTGAGTAGATGCAGAGACCTGCACGTGGAGCAGCAAGATGCTAAGTGGCTGGTCTCCTCCAGCAGCAGGGGCTATAAAGACACCCATCAGAGATCTGTGCTTGCACAGTTTGGGACTGTGATTTCCACAAGAAATGCTGCCAAACCATATTCCTCCCTGTGATACGTTTCAGACTTTGGAGTCTGTGCATACATTAAAATGTATATCTTTTGCTGGGGTTACTGCAGTGTGGTAGCGGGGTTGTGTGGTTTGTTGTTGTTGTTATTGTTTGCTTTTGTTTATGCAAAAGAGGGACTTGAGATACCAGTTTGTCTGTGGTTAAGATAACATGATTCATTTTATTTGCCATTCTGAATATTGCAAGTTCCTTTTGTCACTGCTAAGGAATCCGCTTACTTTGAAAGAAAGTTGCTCCAGCACAGGAAGCGTAGGGGCAAGTATCAGCCCCCGGAACTTCTCTTTCTCTGCTAGAGAGCTCTGCGTTTTAGGCAGCCAGTCCCGGCCTGCTCTTCCTGGCCCTTTACCACATAGCTTGCTCTGCTCTTTTCAAAGAGCAGTTCAATAACAAAGCTGCAGGGACGCTGCTTACGTCTTCTCTCGCAAGCACTGCACGCATCACTCGGAGAATTTCACTGACTTCGTGTGAACATGCTTGCCCCTTTCCTTATTGTCAAGGATTTGCCTCTCCTTAGGTCCAGCTGAACTAGCGGCTGCTATGGAGACAGAACAGCATTTAAAAGCATTATTTTGTATGTGTAATTTGAGATTCTTAAGGTTTTGACAGATTCTCGGCTATGTTGACCCTCTTCTTTCCTGCGCTAGCTGTACAGAGAAGTTGCCCTGACCTTTTTCTCCTCCATCTCTTTTTTTTTTTTCCTCTCCTTAGTGCCTTTCAAAATGGGCCAGTAGACCTTCACGAGGTCTGCTGTTAGTTATGTTAGTTTTCTGCTGAAAGTTATGGCATTTACTCTCGCATGCGGGTGTATGGCCTGATTTCTCATTCTGTAGGTGGAATCCCAGCTGCTGGAGTGTGCGCCTCTGGGAGATGAAAGGAGTGTGGTGTGTGGTGCCTTGCAACGTGTGCACGCACCCTCACAGTGCCCAGCGTGTCTCTGTGCATAGTTCCTGTGCAGTTCCAGTACGGTGGTACTGGAATATATAGCATAAAACATACAACAGAAGCTTGGAATAGCTGCTGAACTATCACTGGGGTAGGAAAAGATTGTAGTACTCACAGATGGAGCTTTCTTTTGGCCAGAAGCAAAATGCTTGTCTGTGTAGATTTCTCAGAGAGATCCCTTATTTTGGGGTTGTTTTTTGTTTGTGATACGCTAACCAACATCTCTTTCTTAGGAGATGTTTGTGTCCAGTTCAATATAGCTTAAGGGAAGACTATCTTTTAGGGGTGAGAAGCATGTCACTTTTGAAAACTGAAAGTATTTTTAAACCAGGCTCTAGAAAATGGAGACATTGAAAATCATTTAAAAATCAGGCCCTCAGCTTGCAAAATTAGTAAGAAATAGGGTACCTATTAAAGGCTTGTGTTCTGCAATAGTTTAGAGAAATAACTTCTAATACAAGAAAAAAAGAAAAAGATGAGGTGTACAACTAGTAGGGTTTTCTTAGAAGAATTGCAATCTGTACGAAACACACACATGTCTTTCAGATGACAGAAGAAAATCAGGATGTATATCACATTTGTTCTTGCTACTCACTCGTGAAGAAATGTCCTCCTAGTGTGCCATACTTACCCACTATCGGCACCTTGTCAATCCTTAAGCTAAAACCTCAGGGAAACATCTGCTGCGCTCACTCAGCCAGTAAAAACACTCATTTCAGAAATGGCAAGCAAGCCTGAAAAAATAAAAATAAGAGCAAAACAGGAAGGTGTGATATATGATGATTGCATGTGTTCTTGCCATTATCTTTTTCCTCCCCCTCCATTTGGATAATCTGCTTGTGTTGCGGAAACAATTTTTTTTTTTTTTTTTTTGTTCCCCTCCTTCTCGCTGAATGGCTTGCATTATACCTGTGACTTATCCTTAACAAATCAGCCTGGACCCTCTCTGACAAACAGTGTCAAAGCAATCCTGCGTGCCCGCAAACCCTGCGCAGGAGGCCAGGCAGGCAGATTGAGGTGTATTTACCCTGAGGTCAGAGTGAAAAGCGGGAAAAGGGGGGCTGGGAGAGAGTGAACAGTGTAATTTTGCAGGGTTTCCTTGGGTGCATTGGGTCTCATGGGATAGCTAAGCAATGTGGGAGGAACGATCCTTGGCATCCTTGGTACACTGAGGTCCTCACTGTGCTAGAGCAAGTGCTTGTTCAGGGCTTTTGCTCTCCTAGGAGCCTTGGATAGTTTCGATAGGGCTCAACTGATATGGTGGGGGCCCTGACCTGAACCTCAGATGGGCAGGAAGAGACTGTTCCTTACCCCAGCAGTCACCTCCAGGTAAGGAGCCCAAGGTGTAGCGGGCACTAGAAAACAACCAGCTTGCTCAGCAGTTTGTTGTTGTTATGGTGTGTGTTGTTGTGCTTTTTTAATTTAAACTTTTTGTCAGTGCTGTGCTTGCAAAACTGAAGTCTTTGTGTAGTGTTTTGCCTCGGAGTTGAGAGCTGGTTTTCACTCGGTTTAGATTTAGGTCTCATTTTTGGGCTGGATTTATGGTAGGATTGACTGAGGAGGCTGCATTCATTTAAAGCCATCTCATGAGTGTTTTCAAGGCTTTAGTGCAGTGGACATACTCTATTGATTGTATCTAATAGCCTGGTAAGCAAGACCTTTGCTTCCTCCTTGGCAAATACAGATATAAATAAGTTGTGTATAGATAGATAAATCTATATAAAAATACATGCTATATGTACTTATGCATGCGTTTGCTTAATTTACCCCTTTACAAAAGTAACGCAAACAGTCTGTGTGGGGCTGGAATGTATTAGTAGCTGGCAAATGGAGTGGGCTCTCTAAAGAGTCCCCAAAAAGCACTTGCAGCGCCTCAAAACAAAACTGTTTTACCAGTGATGAAAGCAGCTGCGGATACTGAGCCCCACACCTTCACTGAGGTGCCTGGCATGTGTAGCAGGCACATCCAAGCTATGAGAACTGTTCCTGGTTGCCGTATCACGGCGAGGTTATTGCTCGCAGCCCCTTGCGCGGTGAGCGCGGCTGGGGGGCCCGGTGGGTGCTGCAGCGCCCCTGCTCGTGCAGGGGTCCCAGGGCGCGGGGAGCGCGGCGGGGGCCTTGCCCTGGCCGTGCTCGGTCCTCTCCTGCAGCCGGCTCGAGCTGCAGCACGGCTAAGGGGGCAGCAGGGGCTGCAGCGCCCAGGGGCTGCAGTGACTGCTCCCCCCCAGGCGGGTAAAGTGCGCTCCTGTTTAAATTGCTGCCAGCTGACGCCTTCCCTCTGCTGAAGAGCCTGGGATGAAATTGCTTAACAAATGATACGGCAATAAACTGCGGCTACTTTATTAATGTTAAGCTTTGAGCTTTTACCTGTGGAGAGGCCTTAATAGCATCTTTTTTTTTTTTTTCTCTCTCTCTTTTTTTCTTTCTTTTAAAGTGTTCAAGTCAAGCTTGGTGGCATAAAGAATGAAGCCAAGTTAGGTGTTTCTGACTTTAATGAAATGAGCTGCGCTGAGAGATTAGGGTATGACAGGTCAGAGATACCAAAGTGAGAAATAGCGAGGGCTTCGCTCACGGATCAGGCAGCAAAGCCTCACTCAGTAATTTAGGAAGAGAAGTGGTGAATACTTGAAGAGTAGGAGGACAGCCTCCCCTAGCCTCGGATCAGAAAAGGGAGTATGACTTCTGGTTCCCGAGACCCCAAACCTCTTTGAAACTGCAGCGCAAGGTGACAAGAAAGGACAGCGGCAATCCACCTCTGCGTGCCGGCGCAGCCGAGGGCACGGAGGGATAATATTAGGGCAGCTTCAGAGCGTCTTTAATTCGTGCGGAGTTCTGCAACGTGTATCAGCTGCAGAGCCCAGCTCTGCCGTTACCCCGGGACCTGCTCCCGGTCTCTCTAGTTCTCAGGATGCCACTGCTAATCTAACTCCTTGTAAAGTCATTATTATTTTAAACATTTATCCAGAAGCAGAAAATGAACTTAGAGGCATATACAAAGTGGCTCCCCCTCACTCCCAAAATGTGAAAGGGAAAAAAAAAAAAATTGTTGTTCCCACCATCGTGGCTGTGGCGGGAAGAGCTTCTGCCAAACGTCTTCCACGGACTTCCAATTTCTTACAGTCAGAAATTACACCTGCCTTGAAATTACACCTTCCTTGCGGCACACGTACGATCTCATCCCAAGCCGAGCCTAGAAGAGTCTCTCTCTCTCCTCAGCTGCATAATGCTGCTCTTAAAATAGCTGCAATTTGATTCCTGTTTATGAGGTCTACCAGGCTGTAAATAAGATTAATACAGAGATACTCTTACAGCTATGGAGTTGCCTAGCATAGATTGAACTTCTTTTAATAGGCTTAGTGATCCATAATTGCATTCTTTAGTAATTGTGTTAAAGCATATTCTTTACATTGATCATTTTAGTTGTGCTTCAATTGTTTTTGAATTGATCACAGTGAAACTGACTGTGATTTGGCTGGTTATCTTTAGAGTTGAACATAAAATGATCAAACTCAGTTTGTGAAAATGTCAGAATATTTTTTAATTTCCTGGCAAAATGTCTGTAAGCTGAACACGTCTATGTTTAAAGAAGAATATTTCCAAAACAGGAAATCTCATTCAGTTGCAAAGAAACTCTGTTGGCCTCTGGAGGGGCTTCAAAATTGGAAAAATCTCAAGAAAGAAAAAGATGGTCTCTCTAAATTTGAAGATGGTATCATGCAAGCGATAAGATATTGATCTTAGATTAAGTGAATTTAGGTTATATCCTTGTACTAGCTTTGTTCTACTTATTGTGACCTAGGGATACTCCAGGGGGCTTGGGGTCATCAGTCTTGCAAACAGTATGAATTAAATTAGCCTTACTAAAACATAAAAAGTAATAACCAAAAAAATTGCAAAGCTCTTTGTTTGCTATTTTCTTCTGTCCTAGTCACTTTAAGTCTTTTTAACCTAATCAAGTAGAATGTTATATCAACACAAAACCTGAGAGAAGAACTGAAAAAACTGTGCTCATTTTCATCCATTCTCCTTCCCCATTAATGTTTAAATTAAAAAAAGAAAAAAAATGCTAAAATGCTCTGTGTGTGTTTGTTTTGTTTTGTTTTCCTATCCTCTTCTTTCTCTCCAACTTTCTTGGAAACTCTTAGCTAAGTGCAGAGAGAGTCCTGATAAAAGAGAAGTGTTGAGCCTCACAGAGTGGAAAGTGAGTTGCTGGGAAGAGCTGAATGCTTCTGCCAGATGTCTTCCATGTGCTCCCATGTTCTTGCAGTGAAGTCAGTGCCTATCTTGCAGTCAGTGGTACTGATCACCTAGCTACTTTTTTCCCTTCCTGTAGTGGTTTTTTTTTTTTTTAGTACTCTTCTTTTGTTCTGGTAAATTTAACACCATACTTGGAATACACAAACAAAATGTGTTGCTGCTTTAGATATGTGTAATACATGCAATGCAACATGTGCAGTGCTACCACAGCAGACATCAAGTTTGCAGGAATTTTTAAAAAGGACTATTTTGCAGAAATTTTTGTTTTGTTAAATCTCAATTCCCCTCCCACATAGTAGAGGCCAAATGCTTTTACCAAATGACTTAAGCTTCATGGTTTCAGGCCTCTCAAATGCCTGCCAGGCATGTGGCAGTATGTGAGGAGGCAAGAGTGGCAGCTGCAGGCTTCTGCTGGAGATTGTGCTCCTCAGTAGGCATTTTTTTGGGGATGTGGCTCTGCTAGATGGATATATTACCCCCAGATGCTATGGTGTTCCCAATTCATAAGCCTGTATGGCATCTGGTGAGCAGGTCAACCTGCTGGTTGTGCTGGTAAGCAGAGCTATGCGCTGGTGCAAAAGCTCAGCTCTTGCTGTAGAGGAGCGTGAAAATCCCACTGTGTTCTGCCTCTCCCTTGCTGTATAACGCTTGACAGCTCTGTGTGTTTTTCAGTGGTTTCAATTAGCCTTGTATCATTGGATTAAGGAAAGCAAAGGTATAGTGGCTACTTTGATGGAGTTCTGAAGCCTGTGAAAAAAGACCTAAGGCAAAGCAGGATTTGAGCTATCTATACCTGACATCCTCCCCAAGAAGCTTCCTTTAGTTTTTTCCCTGGAGCTTTTTCTCCATCTGTGATCAGTCACATTCAGATTAATGTGGTTAGTGGTTTTGGTATGAACAAACAGGCCGCTGCAAGCTGAATTTATTCACTCTTTTACTCAGCTGCATCCACATTCGGACTGGTAACGTATGGCTTGTTTTTTCACTTGTTGCTTAATATTGCAATGTCAGGGCTGGCTTCCTTTTAAGGGTTGAAACAAAGGCAGGAAATGTATGTTTGGGGGCTTACCCCTGCCCTTTGCCAATGCCACAGAAAGGCAGACTTCACAGATTTCCTTTGCTATCTGGGAGGTTTTTTTTTTTTTTTTTTTTTTCTGCTGTCTGTTCTAATACTATGCCTCACACGTAGCCAAGTGTCTAATGTCACTGATGCAACTGTACTTGTTTAATTTCATCCCACTGACTGTGACACTTAATGTGCTTAGTCATCTGCTTAAAAATCCTTTTGTTAAGATCAAGAACCAAACAGAACATCCAGCATTTGATCCCACCTACTTATCCATTGCTAACATCCTTTGCTTTTATGTTCAGCTTGCTTCTACAAAAATAGTGAAATATTAATTGAGCTATTAAGGATCAGAGTTATCCTTCTCTCATGATTAGATGATCTGCAGAGGATGTTTCCTCGGAGGAAGGGAAAAGCTGTGGTGTTCTTTAGCATCACTGTCGGGAGACGCTGTATATTGATGTAGTCTATATGTTGTTAATCTGATGGGCTAAGTATTTTGCTTACAGGAACCGCAGTCAAACTCTTCCAACTTCTCTGGCATCAGAGGAAACTGAAGGCTGCTTTTGGTCAGCTTGACTTCTGATCATCTGTTTAATGGTGTGCTTTTTAGGAGATGGGGGCTCTCTGCTGCCTCTCTTTCTGTTACGTTTGGCACTACCAGCATGGCTGATATTGTGATGAGCTGTACTGAGTGGAGCTCTGTATCACTATAAAAATCAATGAGGGGTGAATCGTGATCAGATACTTAGGACAACATGGAGGAAAAAAAAAAAAAAATTCTTGATGCTGTATGCTTTTATTTCCATTAAATTAAACATTTACTGCAAGTGTGTGTGAACCTCAGATTGAACTTCAGGTTGGAGTCTGATTTTTGTATCACTGAAAATCTCACACAGATTAATTCGTCTCTGAGAGCGAGGTCAGTAGCAAGAAAAGTGAAAAGCGCTTTTGTCAGCTTAAATTCTCTATCAGTGGCTTTAATATGTCCAGGGCTTGAAGAAAGTGCTTGTATTTTGAAGGAAAATGGCATTTCTATCTGTGCTCAACCTTTCTATTCTATGAATCTCTGCTTAAGGGTAGTCAAGCAGGATGCCTATGAAAAAATAGAACTATCATATATATATTTTTTTAATGTCCTGTCAGAAGGTGTTGTAATTGTTAGGTAAAACTTTTAAATATGCTCTGTGTGTTGTTTCACTGTGTTTGTTTTGTTCTACTTCCCTTTTTTTAGTGCTTCCGTAGGATATGGCTCTCCGCAGTCTCTCAGATGATCGTCTGCAGCAGCGACAGGGCTGCTGTATTTCTTCATGTGAGCATGTGTAAGAGCAGGATATTAATGTCAAAAGATGGTCTGGGCTCCTTCTCTCAGAAGAGCTGGGAGCACCCTGTATACCAAGGGGGAGGAGGCAGTGAGGATCCTTTTTTCTGCAGCTGGTACCTAAAGCTGCGGCTGGGAATAGAGCCAGGTCTCAGCGTTTTCCTTGAAGCAGCAGCAGCAGTTGCCATTCTTCGTATGAATGTCTTGTGTCACGTGCAAAAGGGGAAGCTGGGATGAAATCTCAGGTGCTAAATCTACTGGAATGCTAAGACACCCTGCTGAAGCCATGTTAATTCAGAAGAGAAATGCCCCATTTTAAGGGCTAGTATTTGGAGGTAAAAGTATAATAATTTTAAAAGAATAAAATAAAAAAAAAAAAAAAAGGGAAGGAGGGGGTAGATTAGCATTGCACTGTTACTCACTGTTGAGTTTAAAGCAGCTTCTGACCTTCTGCCCTTGCTTAGTGCCTTGTTCTCAGGAGCAGAAAAGCCCATGTGAATGCGTCTGGAGAAGCGTTGGAGTCATCTCAGCTTTTCTCCTAAAAAGGGAAAATACAGCAGACATCCCAAGCAAGCCAGAATCAATATGTTGCCTCTAGGCAGTGAAGGAGATGGATGGGCTTCCAGTGCAGGCTGTCACTGGTGACTGCCGCAGAAACTGAGGATAGTTTGGAGCAAACATGGTGTCTTGTGCTTCGTGCTGTGTATTGCCATAGTGATGGAGAAAAGATGCAGGTGCGGGAATGGGTTGAGCAGAGAAGAGACAGGAAGGAGCTTGTTTGAAGATGCTGGCATTAAAATAGAGCATACTGAGGTTGAAGGATCACCTCAGGAAGGGGATGGATGTCTTTTAGGAACTGTGGTAGTCTGGTACTGCAATATTTTTATTTATATAGAGTTCTGCAAAGGCCTAATATGATTCAGGTTCTTCTGGAGTAAGGTAGAAATATATGACAAAAATACCACTGGTGCAGAAGTATAAATGAATATTTCAGGGAGAGTGACATTAAAATAAATTTAGGGTTGAGAACTCATTTTAATAATGCAGGCTGATCTACAGCACCTTCATATTTCATCTGTAAAATGGGGCTAATGATGCTGACCTGCTTTGTAAATGAGCCATGAGATCTTGTGATCAAAAACAGCATCAACAGAAGTGATGGTGACAGAAATTAGTGTTACAGATGTGGAATAATTGTTTCCAGCTAAAGTGTTATAAGTGTCAGGATGTCCAGAGCAGAAGTTAAAGAAATCCAAATATTTTTAAGTGTGGAAATACTCTCATAGAGCTTTTGAACACTCCAGCTCAGGAGTGATGCCATATGGTAGCTGTGCAATTATAAGCAATGTGTGTTGTTGTTTATATTTGTGGTTCAAACTGGAAAGCATGAGTTTTCTGAGTCGGCTCCTTCTGCTGTGTGTCCCCGTTGCTCTTTGATGCTGCGTTGTAGGCTGTTTCCCAAGCCTTTCCTCCTTTGCTTCCCTTTGGCCTGGGACTGACAAGTCTGCTTTGCCCTCAGCGTGTCCGTGTGTGTGCTGCCAGAGCCGACTTGCACTTTGCTTTTTCAGTTTTGCAATAATAAAAAGAAATTTTTCTGCAAATCTCAATCAAATAAGTAAGGATGAAGTGGTTAGAAATGGATCACTTAAAAAATAAAAAGACAATGGCAGACTCTTCAAGGGTAATCCCTCAGTTAGGGAAGGAGATTGTACTTTATTCCACTAATGTGTTTTATTGACTTTGATATTAATAAATAAATCAAATCTTGGCTTCTGAGATCCTATCCATACATATTTAATATTGAGAGTGCTGATGATCTCTTGGACTCTAAGATAAGCAGGTGAATAAACCTTTGCTAGATGAAAGCATTAGAAAGCACTGCAAAGCAGGAAAGACCTCATGAAGTGCTGACATAAAAGGTAGTGGGAGTGTATTTACCTACCACTTTTTGGTATTCTGGGGCCTAGTGTTTGCTGTATTTGTTTTGACATGTAGAATGATTGTAAAAAGAAGTAAACACCCTTTCCACTATTGCTTTGGGGGTAATCATTTCTTGGCTAAAACTTCATATGCTAGAGGACGTAGCAGGAATGTTCGCTTTTATCATCTCTTTATATTGATGTGCCTGAGACCAGAATAGGACCCTACACTAATAGAAAGATGGGGTTGGCTGGAAATTCAGCTAATAATGGAAAGCTACCTTCCATTTTAGCTATGCAGCCTCACTTTATAATAATAAATCTGTCTCTCCCTTCTTGTAGTTACAAATGTTTGCAGACTTTTCTATTTAGCAGAGGGGATATCTTTATAAAAGAAAGGAAGAAAGTATGTATGATTTCTTTTCTGCCTGAGAAGTAAGTAAAATGTTATGTGTAGCTTTGGTAATTTTGAATCTACGGGAGCTTGAAAAGTACGTGTACTTCCCTATTTTTTGACAATGCTATTTGACAGATTAAGAAATAAAATGCTAAAGTAATCTTGCATCTGAGAACAAAGTGAAAATAGAGCAGATGTCATTTTGCAAATGTGGAGTAAAAAGGTTTTTGTGTTTGCCAGCATGCACAGTTTAGAATAATTTCAGTGCATCAGGAGTTGAGCTTTAAATTATTCTAAAGTGCCTGATAAGTGGAGGCAACATGGTTAAGTTTATTAGAGCTTTTTTTTTTTTTTTTTTAGATAATTGACATAATGTTACAATAAGGCAGTACATTACATATTATAAAATAATACATTATGTAAATAGATGTGGCACATTTCCTTCTGCTTGAAACTAGATTCCACATTGTGACTGATAACTTGGAAGGAACTCAGTTTTTCTCCAAGGGCACAGGTATTTTACCTGTGGAGAATATAGAATATGCAGGTGTGTTATTTAAACTGCTTTCACTATGTCTGTATAGCTTTTAGTTTGTTTTTAAAATTAAAAAAAAAAAAAGTTAAACAGAAGACTTCCATCTCCAAATACTTTCTGATCTGTATCTACTAAGTCCTTGTACATGAAAAGTGAATAATTAAGCAGTTTATAATGGTGAATGTATATTTAATTATCAGCAGCCAACATTCGGGACATTGCTGTGAGCCCTGTAAGGGACATTAAGCAATTCTCTTTACTATGGTTTGTCCTCTCTTTGCAACTGCTACACCAGTGTCATGGTTAGCACTATGATAACTCTGTACTTACAGAAAATCACTAGATATGTAACTGTCAGAAATTAGGTATATTTGAAATTCCACGTTTTCCAATGAGATGGGTATTCAGAGGTGACTTTAATGTCCGGAGAGAGATAGAAATGCTTGTCATTGTCAAGGACAGTGGATGGGGGAGCACCCTCTCTCTTCATCTCATCTCCTCTTCCTCTCCTTTCCACCTTACAAATCCATCCTATGGATATATTGGTATAAGCCCATAGAAACCTCACTTGAAGAAAATTTGAGTTTTTGCTAGTGTGGCTTGCAGCAATGCTTTTTTTTTTTCTTTCCCTCTCTATCTCTTCATAGTCTTTTTCTGAGCCTGTTGGCATTAGCAAAAGAAGACAAATAGTTACACAACAACAATATGGAAAAATTGCTCCAATTTTCCTAAATGCATCAAGGTATTTGCTACATGCAATTTAAATACAAAATGATATGCAGGAAATGACTGTAGAGTTTAAATATGCAGCAGGCCTTGCTGTGTTATTTCCACCTCCTCTCCTCTGCTGACATCTTGTCACTTGTTTCATTTTTCCCTGCCCTTCCTCAGCACTGGTTCCTGCGCTGTGGTGTACAACAGCCACGGTATAATCACACTAGTGTCTGCTCAGGTTAAATTGATCTGCGGAATTAATGTAAATTGTGTTCGTCTTATTTGTATCACAGTTTAATTCTTCTCCGAGCTGTACCTTTGCTCAGCAGCGATGTGCCCAATTACCCCTTTCACTCAGAGCCCTCTTCCAAAACGCACGGCGCCCGGGCTCGTCACACGGCAGGCTCTTGCACTTTTTCCTTTCCTTGCTTCTGCCTGGATCACCTTGGTGCCTTTCAACCGGGTCACTCCCTGACCCTTTCCCTTAACGTGTGTGGAAGGCAGCTAGGAGCAAAGCACTAGCTATTCCTATGAAAACTGGCAGGGGGGACATCCCATCCAGGATGATGATCTGACACCTCCTTCCAGGCAGCGCTGTGATTTTTACGTACAAAGGAGCACAACGACCTTGTGGCAGAGCCGGAGCTCCCCATATCCACCCCCAAACCATGCTCTGGTACGGACCTGCAGCCCCAGAGAGGGGACAGGTCGGGTGAGAGCTTGGAGGATGGCAGGTCACCAAGTCCATGGGAGCGACGGAGGGTGGGATGCTCGGCTGGGGGTCATGGGGGCATGAGAGGAGGATATATTGAACCCATTGCCGGTGGGATGCTTTGTGCAGAAAGTAACAAAAATGGAGGTAATAAGAAGCAAAGAATAGAGAGGTGTTATGAAACACTTCTGGAGTGCTCATTGAGCCTGTTCCTCAGAGGAAAATAAAAAACAATATGATCTTTTTACAGCACAGTACTTAAATTGAACCAGATAAAGAATGACCCCTTTGGCTGGGTCTTGTCTGGGGTCTCCAAATCCATCCGCTGCTTCATTTAATCAAAGTTTGCTCTGAGCCTTGTCGTTGCTCTCCTCTTTGGTGTTGTTTTCTTTTCCCTCCTGACTTCTCTCACATGCACCTCTGAATTTACAGTTTTAGTTATGGTTTCATTCCTTCTGCTGTGAGACTTTGAAGTGGGAACAGGGTGGAAGAGAGAAAGGAAAAAGTGCACCCTGCAGGTTGTCTGGGAGATGTGCGTGACCCTGGAGGATCAGCTCTCTTGCTGGGCTTGTGAAGGTAAGGGGAAAGGCAGAATTAATGAGATGAGCACGGAAATATGAGCGTTGCTTGTTTTCATGAACCTGTGCTCTTCCTGTTCAAATTGAATATTTAAGCATCTGGGGTGTATGTGGGTGTGTGTTTGAGGGTCTAGAGGGTGTGGAAACAACTATGATGTTCCTGATTCAGGCTAGTAGAAATTTTCCCCTTAAGCTGCTCCATCTGCAGAACTGGAATTTCTGTCTCTTCAGCCTCTGGCATTTCTGACTATCGTTTGGCCTGTTCCACTGAACTTGTTTGGGTGACATATTTTAAGGGTTGCCATACTATGTTGCTTTATCCTCTATTGGGCAGGTATTATACCTATCAGCTTTTATCCTATCTTACTGACACAGTTTGATTTCTCAGCTAGAGAGTCATTTCTGATATATCTGATGCTATGATATCATTTGTAGGAATGGAGAGGAGCATATTAGTGTGCTGA
Source organism: Nothocercus julius (assembly GCA_013398735.1). Classification (NCBI taxonomy): domain Eukaryota; kingdom Metazoa; phylum Chordata; class Aves; order Tinamiformes; family Tinamidae; genus Nothocercus; species Nothocercus julius. The sequence continues at coordinate 4,889,008 of VZSV01000025.1, forward strand.
AATTGTAGGAAGAGCTAGAAGAGAAAGATCTTGGAAGAAATTGTGTGTGTTTATGACAGTATTGTGGCAGGAATTTTAGGGAGGGAAAGGCATGTTGTAGTAACCTGTAGCCCTTGCAGCAGTACTGGGGCACTTTTGTGTTTTCCTCTATCCCGCTGTTAGCCCCACAGTTAGTAAAGCATCTTGAAGAAATGCTTGTGGGAGTGATAAGAAATTGATGTTTACTTTTGGCTAAGATTTCCAGAGGCATTGGAATTACGCTAAGAGCGTGGTGGGAAGGTCATTCAGAAAGGGAGAGCTGCTCGTTTGGGAGGGCAGGCTAAAGTGAAATAGATCCCCACTCTCAACTTTTGACTGCTGATTTCCAGTGCAGAATTTAAAGCAGTAAATGCATCCCACAGTGTTTTTAATTTATCCTTTGGTTTCTCAAGTCCTCCGTGCTATCCAGAATTGAAAGGAGTGCCTTTCCCTGACCTGTGCATGTGTACGTATGTGGAGTGGATGGAAATGAAGCCGTCTGCAGGAAACAGGCAGTCGATGGTCTGAGATAAGGAAGTAGATGAGGCTTCGTGATGGGCTGTCAAGAGTTTTGTCCTCTGAGATACTTGATGGTTTGGTAGAGGAACTCTCTTCCAGGCTAGTGATCAGAGCCTGTTTGTACTCCTGATCTGTATCTTTAACATCAGAGTCTGATATCATACAGCTTTGCACTGAGGACCACCTGCTAAGGTACCCTGTAAGGTAGACACTGTGAAAGAGTGGAGGGGAAACATATGTTAAGCTAGTAACTATATTATATCTGTAAATCATAAGCAAGAGCAGAATTTGCTTAGCATGGCACACGATATAAATGAGGCAGTGTGTGAAATGAGAGACAGATTAAACAATAGCGGTTGTGGCTATGAATCTTGTTAGATGTTGGCTCACCCTTAAGAGCCAAGTACTGAAAGCTGTTCCTTGCAGTTTTCAGTGCAGTAGGATACACCATAGGGGAGGCAGGAAAATACTGTCTGTGTCAAAAACATCCTTGTCCTTCGTCAAGGACAACCCTGGTTCCCTGTTTTTTTCCATTTAAAAAATTCCAGTGTGATTTGCCACCACTGCCACCTCTCTTATATGTCTCCTAGTGTATGAAAGAAACTGTACTGAAATCAGTTACACCTGTTTAATAGAATAATATTTCCCTCCCTCTTCTAGTGGTAACTTTTGTGGTTTTAGTGACTTTTTTTGGAGGAGTTAGCCACTTAGCCTTCCATGAATTCTCTGGCCAGATCTTGGAAAAATAGATTCTTTCCAAATGAGTTGCCTAAAAAGTTGCAAATGTTGAATGTAAAAATCTCCAAATGTTTGGCTTGCTCATCAACAGATAGTGACCTTTGCCTTTCAAGATTTGCCTGTTGCTGTTCAAGGTGCCAGCTTCAGTAGCATCATAGCTTTATTAGGGACATGGCAAACTCCTTGGAACTCCTTCATGCTGGGTTGCAAAATGCCCAGTGGCTTCCTCATCTCCAAACTAGGTGCTTCCCATTTCTCTCATACCATGCAGGGTATCCTTAGGACCACGAGGAGGACAAGATCATGGCTAAGATAGTAGTTGAATGATCAAAGGAAAATTCCCTATGGAGTGGCAAAGGGCTCTTCAGAGACAAGTGAATGTTAGCTGATATGCAGAGGGCAAAATTTAAGTCACAGTTTATTACAGCAGGATTAAATAGTCCCTCAGGGTTTTATAGATGGTCCATAACTAGTCACTCATTGTGGAGTCTGATTTTTCTCACATTTAAAACAAACTCATCTCCAAGCCTTTGAGCTTATTAAAGGCTGCTTAAATAAGCTGTTTGTAATTGTTGCTAATTGTTTTCCTCTCTTTATTTAATAGACTAAATATATTTATAAAATCCGTTTCAGTTCCCTTGTGACTATTTGTTTATTTTACTTCCCTTATCCCTGTCATGTAACCCTGAACAAACTAATATATATTGTAATCTGCTGCCATCTGATTTCTCAGTACAGGTTCATTTTTGCCCTCAGATCTTTGAGCAGTCTCTCCAAAAACCACCGCATTAACCACATCTTGTGGCTTACATTTTCCTTTCATCTAATTTGTAGATCTTTGTAAAGATTTGCAACACACAAAAACCCTTTCCCGGCAGGCAATCTTCATACTTTGTATAGTATTCCTAATCTTTTTCTTACAGTTTGTATTTACCTGTACATTAAAATGTAAAACACGAGGAACATTTTTCAAGAAGGCTTTTGCCTAAGCTGTTTAATATTCTGCTTAATTCCATTAGGAGGAGGATAATCACTGCTCGGCTTTAGATGCCGTGAGTATTGCTGCAAGTATCTGGTATTGGTTATCTTTAGGGCTGCCTTTTCAGGGAGAAAAGATGGATCTTTTAATTACATTTATGATAACAAGTGAACAAAGTTGGACAAATCTAGGAAAAAGGGACTGGTGCGTATTTCTAATGTGCTAACTTTACTGACCAGCTCTGGCAGCACACATTTGGGTAATGTGTTCTCATATGAGCCTTGACAATTGCAAAATCCTGCAGTGAGCTGGTTTATTCCATTTGTCCTGTAACTTCCTGAGTAAATTCTGAACACTGGAATGCAGTGTCTGATTTAGTCTGAAATAGAGTACTCAAAATCTCTGGGGTTTTATGAACTTTCATAGCATCCAAGGCACTGTGTGAAGAGTTGCCGTTTCAGACACAGGACAGACTCAACAGGAATCTGCTGAAAGCTGCTGATCTCTAGATCTGGAGACAGACAGACATTTACCTTTGAATGAGGGAATGTGGGAGTTCCCTGGTCCCTTTCAGAAGAACATATGTATATGTATGCATGTGTGTATACATATGTGTATTTCTCTTCCGAATGCCATTTGTACTGAAGAACAGACTGTTATCACAATTAGAATAAAATATTAATCACTTTCTGTTAAAAATGTGACCAAAACAAACCTCAAACATCATCTTCCCTGCCGCCAAGCATTTCAGATTATCGGTTCTATTCCCCAAACTGCAGTTTTTGTAGTGGGTGTTGGCACAGAGCCCTCTATCATTTTTTATTTATTTTTATTTTTATTTTTTTTTTAAACTATCATTTCCTGCCTTAAGCATAAGCTCTGCATTTCTAAGTTGAACTTTTTACATCCCTGCTGAGATGAGCTGAAGCTTCCTGTTACTGAAGAGCACTGACACCGCATTTTGGAAGAGTTGTGAGAAAGATTAGACATATAAACCTGTTCTTTTGATCCAGACCAAACCTATTATAGTAAAAAGTATTTCTGATCATTCAGTTCGATGTGTTGTTATGCAAGAATAAGGAGTCACAAAACAGGATATGACTGGCACAGGGGTTGCCCTTTAGCATGTGTAGATTTTCTCAGTTATGAAAATACCTTGGAACTGTCTCCTTCTGGACCCTTTTGCTCTTTCCATCCTCTCATTTCCTCTCAGGCCATCACTTCTGGGTCTCACCATCTTTTCTGCTTTCCTAATGTCTTTAGGGGCTTTTGGAGTTTTCATATTTAAATGTCTGAGGGATGTGCCATCTGTGTGGCAGGCACACAAATGCCTTGAAAGATGATCTAGTTCAGCAACTGCATAATATACGCTAAGCTTGTTTCTTTTGTGACATGAGATGCAGGATACTGAATAAAACTGCAAAAGCAACATCTTTATTTTACCCTGAAGAAAAGGCCTAATTATGAGTGTTGTCTGAAGGAATTCATGCTGGGCTAGGCCCTTTGGCCACCTAGCACTGTATTGAAAAGTTCACTTTCAGAGGAATTTGTGTAGTGCTTAAAGCCTTCAGCAGCATCAAATTCTGTCGGTCTCCCTGTCTCTCTCTCCCCTTAAAGAAACTTTTCCCACTGATTGATATGTTTTTAATGATTAGCCTCACCATATACTCCATACTATGGTGATTTGCGATCTTTTAGATCCTTTTTATTTGACAGCTCCTTCCTACTTATTTTTTCTTTGTCTCTGCATGGCAGATACTGCAGTGACATTGTAGTGCTGACAAAATGGGAATTGCAAAGACGTGTGTACTGATCTAATGAAGCTGCAGGGGGAGAGGCAATGTGTGTGTTTAAAACTACTTCCTGTTAAACTCATCCACCTGAGCAACCAGGACTTTTACGTAGTGGTCTTGTTCAAAATTCTTGGAAGTTGTTGACCTGGTCATTTAATGGGAGAATGGCACTTGATACTGGGCATCTCATCTCTATCAGACAGAGACCCTTTCTTCCTGTACAATCTTCTTTCTGCCCCATAGGACAGATTACATTTGGACATATTAAGATGGTGTCTGTGATATCCAGAGAGCATGGGCGCTCTGAACGAATAAACACTTGCTTATTAATCTGGGAACACAGCAACAGCAAACAGAAAGAGAAGTTTCCAGGGATCTAAGCATACTCTGTTCACAATTATGGAAAAATAAATTGTATTGGCTTTTGCTGTTTCTTATGAAATGATCATAATCTTTCATTACTTGTCATTCCAGCTCTATTTTGCTCGGTAGAGAGTAGTCTTCTGAGAATTCCTTCTCAAGGAGCCAGGATGCTTTGACTGTATACCCTTCTGTAAAATACCCCAGTCATTCAAAGCAACAGGATCTGTATCTCCTTTCAGCTTAACTGTTTCCTATTTCCCGCAAGACACCCTGTCATTGAGCTATTTAAGTCATACGAACAGCACTGCAACAACGCAAGCAAATCAAGCCTTAGTTTATAACATTTTAGTATCTCTTTATGGTGTCTCTGTAGTGTAGGTGGCATTGTTTCTGAACAGGAGCTGAAGAAAATCTATTTGAAGCAAGCAGCTCAATGAACACTGTCCTTTTATTCCTATAATGAATTATCTGTGTAGAAACTCAGATAAATAGAAGGCTTTGTTGCTAAGAATTATCATGAGAATGGTTTAGAGTGAATGTATTTTGGCTGACTGTCTGGCTAGATGCACACCATTGTCTAAAGTAGTACTTTAGCTACTTCCTAGACCAAACTTGCTATGCTGTTTGCACTTTATGGTTGGTCTCCTGTGTCATGTGGTATTGGTTGTTTTTCCCCCCAGTGTCTCACTCCCAGACCCACAGGAGAGCTGTCAAATACTTGCGATACGCATGTTCCTTCCATACACTTTACTGTTCTGACAAACAAGGAGGTACCTGCACTATAACACTTGTGTAAAGTGGGTCAGCAAAATAGAAAGGCAATCAAGGAAAATTTACATTTGGACAAGAGTTTACAAGTAGCTGTTTTGCATTATTTGCCCAGCTCAAGCGTGAACAAAGCTGATTTAAGTACTTCCCTTGTTCACAGATGGCACATAAATAGTAACTATGAAAGCACTCTGCTCTCTGTTTAGCTGGATTTGGTTTCTTTTAAAGTTTCTCTGCATTTTTTATAGCAATTTATCTATCTTTGCTCCCTTTATGTCTACCATTGCCATAGTGTATAAGAAGATTATAATCCGCAAGGTATTTATCCTCATAACACCTCTGAAAGAAAAGGAGGGGCTGCTATCTTCTAATAGCTCTCCTGTTCCTTTCAGATTGAAGGTATGTTGGCTTGAAGAAGTAAAATCTCATGATATGAACCTTTACCTTTCTCTCCCCTGCTACCCATCAGCCCATATCACTGTTGAAGGCTACCACCATTCCCATGGAGCCACCAGGGATGCCTGTATGAGGAACTCTCTAAAGCCTTTTAGCCAAAATGAATGAGGGAATAAGATGTCTACTGTTTAACTTGTTAAAATAAACTGGCGCCTTTTGACTGATGTGAGGGATAGTGTGGTCAGCTAAGCAGCTGAGATGAGAGGTACAAAGCGTAGGAAAGAAGAGGAGGAGCTTAGAGAGGATGAAGGCCACAGTGTCTTGAGGAGGAGGAGGAGGTGGATGTGAATCCATTGGATGCACTGCTGCCCCAGCTCAGCCAAGCCAAGGCTGCAGGCTGCTCCTGAGAAGGAGGCATGATCCCATGTGTCAGCTGCGTGATGCCCCCATTTCCCTCATTCCAGCACTGTCTGAATCCACAGTGACATCATTTAAGGACCTAAAGCAGAGGAAAATTAACCATGCAATCAAGGGCGGAATAGTTTTTGAATGGAGTGGTTGGGCAAGCATTTGCCTGGAGCAAGGTTGTAAGCAGAAATGTGCCATGAGTGGTCCTGCAGAAGAGAGGCAGAACATCTCCTGTTTCAGCAGAAACTGTGTCACAAAGCTTCACGCCATCAGATAGGCTCAGCCATGCCGCAGAACTGTATATGAAGTGACTAGCCAGGGTTATGCGAAACCTGCCTGCAGGAGAGCATCTACTTCTGCCCGTCCCTTATGGTTTCTTGGCTGCTGTCTGACACAGTTCTGTGAGCTTGTTCAGTTCTTTTGGTCTCATCTGCTGGCATTTTGTATTTCTGTATTATAATACCAAATTAGATAGTTATAGAGTTTAAAAAATAATCTTTCTCCTGGGGCTCCATGTAGCTAGGGAAATTATAGTGAAAAATAGTCTGTTGCTTGATTATCTCAAAGTTATGTTAAAATCTTTTCATTAAGTAGTATTTCCGTACAAATTTTATGTAGTGAGATATATTGCTAATTTTAACAACAGCCTACAGAATTTGTTGAAACAATGCATGACTCTTCCTACTATGTGTACATTGTCCAAATGTAATTTTTTTCTTTATTTTTTCCCTGTTTGGGAGCATGAGAAATTACAACAATGGTGCATGAGGTGCCTTTTTGATTTGCAAATTGATTTTACATTTGATTTGATTTTTCATATTTATGTGAGAAAATATTTTTCATGTTTGGCATGTTTTTCCTTCATTCTTCAGAAATCGACTTCATGAGAAAATTTGAAATATTTTTTTTCCTTTGACTTTTCTTATAATGAAAAAGATATTGGATATTGTTTGTTTTGGAAAATCAAGCTCTGATCAATTCTTCATTTCTGATGCTCTGAAAAATTGTTTTTATACAGATTTGACAATAATTTATAGAGCTTATGAAAGCAATTTAGGACAGTGAAAGTGTTGTGTTTCTCTGTCCCCTGACAAAAAGGCAACAGTCCTCTGGGAAGCTATTTAAAAACAAGCTGTCCATAATATAGAAAGTAGACATTGCAGTAAACAGGAGACAGTAAGTGTAACTTAGCTCTAAAAAGCAGCATGACTGCGAACTTATAAATAGAAAAGGTCAGAAAGAACAGAAGAGCACATTAAAAGACAGACTTGACTATCATTCTGCTGATGTATGCTTGTGTTTTAATTAAAAATGGGTAACTCATATCTCATGGCAGAGTTTACAAATAATGTCATCTGAAGACTTTTTGCTGTTATTTGCATTCATGAGGTCTGTATTTGTAATCTTGTTCTAACAAAAACAGGCAATTTGACAAAAGACTTGTAAGAGCATGAACCATGAGTTTTTAAAAACAACCCACCATATTGCAATATTTCAAGATCAAATAATGTTAGCAAAATGCCAATATCTTAACAGAATAGATGTTTTAGCAAGTGGCAAAATGTGAAAATTGTGATTCGTGATTTCTTTTTGTCATTCTTTGCTTTCAAAGTCTTGATGCCTATATTTTGGCAGTCTTACTAACTGTTTAAAAAATAAAGACTAGGTCCTGCAAGCACTCGTGCAGTTGATTCATGTCATACAGTTTGTATCAGTTGAAATGCTCAGGTAGAGCCCTTGACAGATTGGCACCTACATTGTTCTCTGTTGCCAGAATTATAGTTGTGACGTTGAAAATCAGATATGTCGTTGCTTCCCTGCTAACTTAGTCTTGCATTTTTATGTTTTAAGAACGACAAAATCTGGTGAGGTGTCTGCTTAATACTGGTTTAGTTTTCTGTAAAGTTCATACTGGAGGGTAGTATTGATCTGCAACCTAACCCAGATAGCTCGTGCTTCTGAAGTACAGGGGGATGGGGTGTTTTCTCGGCCAGTTCTTTCTAAAGTGGAGCAGTTCATCTCTTCTACTTGCTGCAACCTCTGCTGAGTGAGACTGCTCTGGGGCTGTAACTATTTGGGAGAATATTGCTTTTCCATAACCCACTCCACCTTCCCATCTCTGTAATAATCTTGTATGCTTAATTTTTATTGCACTGCGGGTGTAGGGAGAAGGTGCATGGAGGTACACATAGAGGCATCCAGATATGTCTTTATATGCTGTGGTTGATGCAGCATCTTGACCACAGCTCTTGGATAAGCCCTGCCTGCTCTCTGCTAACTCTGTCTGTGGTTGTTCCCTCTTTGCTTTGGCCTTGTGCTAGGTTGACATTTTCCTGGACACCCGTTTATACTGTGAGGTTTTTGGGAAGGACTCTTTTCTCGCTGCTTTCTATCTAGTGCCCCGGGGCCTCTCATTGTGTTTGGGTGCTCTCAGTAATGGTAAGGAACTTAACTATCTCAAGATGCTTTTCCTTTTAATTCACTCAGTATTTTATCCCTGGATTTTTAATGTTAGAAAAGCAGTGGCAAAAACAGAGCAATTTTTACTTTGACAGAAATAGAAATTAGTATATGTGCACAATATGGTCATGTTCAGATCCCTAAAGTCAGGCTAACTTCTATTTTTAACTGCTAAGGAAAAGTATGTTAACATATGCAGGTAGGTGGGTATGGGCTTTTTTTTTTGTCTTCAATATCACAAGCATTAGCTACAGATCCTTGCAGACTTTTCTTTAGTTCAGGCTTGTCCCATCTGTCAAGTACTTGTATAATTAAGACATAATCCATCCACAGTTAGGGGGGAGCAGAAGGAAGGGGCTGTACTCTGTACAAAGTGTATGTTGGGTGGTTTATGTCATGCTGGAGACAACAACTGTGTCACCCAAAAAGAAGGATCAAAACCTGTTGTGAAGGGTGTGCACGTTTCAGAGGGGACCTTACATATATTGTGCAAAAAACCCTAAAATTTGCAAATGGAATGCATACAACTGGATTTCCAAAATGCACATTTGGCCACTGAGTATGCCCAGCTATCAGAAGAATTGGCTGGTCCTTTCTTTCATTAAGTGGATGAACGTGTACAACAACCTTTAGAAAATGAGGCTTTTTGTATCACTGTCTCAATGTGGATTTATGTCCTAGACTGATCTTCAAAACCTGAAGGTATTTTGTTAGTCTATTATTTTTGATTATAATAATGATCCTGGCTAATTTTAACATTTGAAAAATGTTGATCTTCAATTCCCCAGATGCCCGTTTCCTCACTTATGCTCCAGCTGCCAGAATAGAGGCATATGGAGTCTGTGCAACTTAATTTCTTTGGAGTCTCTAAGTGGCAGGCATGGTATCAGAGAATAGTAGTATTGATCTACATATTTTGTGGTAGTGCAGTATTGTCATTTTTTTCATGTTCTGCTCCCCTGAATAAGATCATGCTATCCCCAAGCACTGTAGGCAGATAACTTTGGATGGAGTGAAGATCTTGTATGTCAGTTTTTGCTTTATGATGTGCTACTGTTTCACCACAGATAAGGCTTTATTTTATGTATATTTTAGGTAGCTGTGTATTTTTCTGTTTTTTTTCCCCAAGATTTGGGATCCAACCCTTCCCCTTTCACTGATGAGAAGGGAGTACAGATCGTTTCTGATGTGGAATATTACCTTTCAGTTTAAAGCTGTACTATTCCAAAATCATAAGGCAGTGGTAAATCCTCAGTTTTGCATTTTCTTAAACCTTCTATATCGTTATCTTAGTTGGAGAGAAGTAAATTTGAGGAAACTGATATTCATCCTGTGTGGTGGCTGGAAATCAAGTATCTAATCAGTGAAAACAATATTTTTTACCCTGGAAGTGTTGACTATCTCTGATACAGTAGCAACATCAAAGCCTTCTGCATGAGATTTTAGCCAGCCCTTGAAACATAAGGTGCAATGTTTTTGTGCTACTGCTCATCTACTATAGTATCTTGGATTTGTGCTTGCATCATTTTCTTTCATTAGTTAGGGCCTCCCAGCTTCACCTTTCCAATTTACTGGAACTTAACTGTTCATTGTCAACCGATTCATGAATGCAGAGTCAAACTCCATAGTCAACATATGGCCTGAAGTTAATGAATTTAAATGCATGAAGTAGAGTAAATTAGAACTGGTATTTTAATGTTGATAGCTTTTACTGCAAAATTCTTATTACATCTGTCTTGGAGATTCATTGGAGATTCAGATTTTTTTTTTTTTTTTCAGATGTTCTTCATGCAGATCATTTTGTGCACATGAATGGCATAGCAACTCTTTTTTCCTTTCAGAGGCCTAATGGGAAAACATGAGTTTCCATGCAAATAAAAGCCTTGTATTCACTGAAATGAAAATGATACAATTTCATCTTTTAGTAAAGCCCATTGATGACATTCTAATAAACACCAAGAGGAAAAAAATGAAAAACATTTGTGGGTGATGTGGGTGAGAGAAAAGCTTTCAGGGTATGAAGAAGCAAAATTTTCATCTTTCCTTCCCTTCTAGTACTGGCAAAATATCCAGGCAATAATAAAAAGAGTGGGCAAACCTTTCACGGTTCAAGATCAGTTTATGTTCATGGGAAAAAATGGTCTCAGAACTGAGTGTACTTTCACTATGTGCTTTCATTTTATTTGTGCAGAATTCAAATGTGCTGTGAGATCCCCCAGTTACCTGCAGGTCCTTCATCTGAATTTACTGGGCCCTCTTTATGTTGACTTGAAAAGGAAATTGTGTTGTCCCTGTGCGTTGGCTAGTGGATAGGAGATACAGCTTTATTATCAGTAACACCTGAAGGTAGCTATTTGTTTAGCGTTCTGAGGTCTGAGTTTCTTTTCCCAGTTTTGCTGCACAAACTGGGAAAGTTTTAGCCATTTTACCATGTGGCATTTGGAAAGTGGATTGGTTAGATCCTGTAGAAGGCTGTGAGCCTTAGCTATGAGCCTCTCCTGATCAATATTAAGATTTCACTTCCCTTTACTTAAGGTAATGATACAGCCATCATAGTCTCTCATTTCTCCTCATTTTTATTGATGCTAATTCCCAGGGCTGCTGTTGACCTTAATGGGAGTAGGACAAGTACCTTAACTGATTCTGCCTTTCCTGTTTCCCTCCTCCCTCAAGGTGTGCCATGATAGGACATAAATATTTTATTTTACTTTATTCTGAAAGGGCTGGAGACTCTGTAGAGACTGCTTGTGGCACCCCGTTCTATGGAGTGAGTGGGAGATTGAGGGACAGAGGTCTGAGACCAGCTGAAAGGGCGGACTCACAGGGGCTTTGTTTTTGTTTTTTATTTTCCTCATCCTCATAAGACCCTGAAATGAAAGAGTGAGAGTGACACCCTTGAGGCATCAGTGTCTGCACTTTCCACCGTGGGTTTCTCCCATGGATTTCCAAGGGTGGGCCGGGGGCCCTCAGCCCAGTATGCCCCAAACCATGCTTCTCCTTTGCCGTGGCACCTTTGCAGGCGGGCTGTAGGCCACGCTGGAGACAGTTGGCTGGAGCAGGATGTTACAGCTGCTTGGCCTGCGATGGAGGCTACATGGAGAGTGCGGTGCGTGGGCAGCGAGCAGGCTCAGTGGTGTTGCGGGAGAGAAATGAATGATGGTCTCAGATTTCACCGGAGGTTTCCGTGGGCACCACTTTGCCGTAGCTGTGGTGACTTCAGTGACTTCAGTCACTGTTACTTTTGTTGTCTGTTGTGACCCCCCTGTGTTCTTTTTTTTAATTAAGCCTGTGGAAAATCTACCGGCTTATTTTTTGTAAATAGCTGCTGAGCACTTAGGTGTAGGGAGAAGCTGGATCTTTGATAAAAATCCAGGGATGTCTGAAGACTGTGGCATCTACCCTTCTTCCCAGCCTCACTGCAGGATGCTGTGTCTCCCCCATTTCCTTCCCCAAGCCCTTGAAACCAGATGTAGAAGACAGGGTGGAGACATGGCAGCTGGAGTTGGGATTTGGGGCATTATCTGCTCCTGCAGAAATTTCCATATGCTTTGACGGCACCTCGCTCATTCTGTATCTCAGGTTAAATGGCTGGATGTCAGGAGGCCAGAGCACATGGCAGCACTCCATGGTTTCTGAGGATTATTCAATAGCTTGAACTCCTGCACACAAAGAGCTGGCCAAAGCACATTTTTTTTGTGGCAAAATTTGTCATTATACTTGATGCTGGAAGCAAGAGAATTGACAGTGATTAAGCATGGATATATACAGATGGCAGAAATAAAACTTTATGAAAAGGTATATGATGAAGAAGCCGGAATGGATACACCAGTCATTCTGTTAGTATGAAGCATTTGTGCTAATCAGGGGAATGATTTGGGTAGGAGGGGCGTATTTTGTTCCTGTTACAGAGAAACAGAAAACAGGAAAAGAAGATAAAGAAGTGTTTTCTCTGAAGTCACACAGATTTGTGCGGATTCTGTATACCCTAGTTTCTCCTCCTATTTTCTGCCTTTGTCCCAAAGCTTTATCTTTTTCATGTTATATATTGCTGTATAACATTAATTTTTGTTTGTTGTTGTTGTTGTTGGACAGTTGAGCTGGTACATTTTAAACACAACAAAATGGCTAAAAACAACGCAAAAAACCCTCTTTTTCAGACTGACTCTTTCTCCTTTGTGCCCCCCGCCAAGTGCTTTGACATGAAAGTAAACACTCATTTATGGACACTCGTAATAAAAGCGAAGGAAAAGAAAGGTCTATCATAATCAAACGGAGAGAAGGAGTAGTTTTTGCATCTCTTTTTACCCTGCTAGTAGTGGTTAGGGTGCCTGTTGAGGTAATAAGAGAGGAGGAAAGCTCTTCCTTCTGACTCAGAGAAAATATGAACAGCCTGATGGAGGAATGTGTGTCCTATATCCAAAAACAGGTGTTGACTTCATGGTCTTCTCGATAAGCAGCATTTAAGAAAGTGTTTTGCTTGTTTTTTACAGATGGCTGGCTTGAGTGGGCAGCTTGTGTGAGGTAATTGAAAAGCTTTGTGGCTGAGCCAGGAGCTGAACTCAGCGCTCTCCATTCGCAGATGAGAACCAAACCGTGAGGCTGTCCACCCATACACTACTGTTCAGCTCCACCGCTCCAAGCGGAGCGAGGCTCTGTTCGTTGGCTTCCCAGTTTCTCTCCATCTGCCTTCCCTTTCATAGGTTTTGGCTACTACTCACACGTGGCAAATATACAAGAAGCTCAAGAAAGTTAATGCATTGCTTAAGGATAAGATTGCTGGAGAAGTATGAGTTCAGATAACTTTGGCTTGAGGTTCTGCAAAACCAGTTCCTCAGGCAGTATTATTTGACCCATTGGGGTTTGAATTCATTTGCACGTTTAGGTATTTTCTGCTGCCTTTTGTAGTAACAAGGTATTTACATAAACAGGGAAGCAATAACTAGACTCTTTTTAATATGAACTTAAGCTAGTCTAAAAATGCATTAGCTCAAAGAATCTGATGAACCTTGCTTTTGTGTTGTTGTCTGTGTGGGAGAGGCCTCAGGCATTTCTGTTTGCCATTTCTAGCTCAATCATTGTCACACTTCCATAATGTCTATAGTATTTAACAACAACAACAAAAAATAAAATGCAAAAAATTATCCTGACAGTGCTTTCTCTTAAGGTGAAAAACCCTGCACAAGTAGAGCTTAAGTAGAAGCAGCGAATGTAAGTGGTTTCCGTTGCAGAGAAAATTTCTTGCTTCCATGTTTAGACAAATGGATCTGATTCATAGACACCCGTTCACTTGTAATGACATGCCTAGGTCCTACTGGCTGTAGTGTTTTTTCTATCCGTGTTTAAAGTTGAGCAAGCCTGATTAGCACAAGTCAGTTGCCATGACACTGTTTATGGTTGTGTAGTGAAAAGGACTGTAAACTCCCTGCTCCTTACAACATCACTTTTGATACATGGTTTACCTTCCCAAGTGCACCAGACGACAGGCATATTTAAAGAGGAGGCACAGGTCCATACTGTAAATATTGTGAGTAAATAGAGTGGCTTAGCAGGTTCATCTGGCTCATGCTTCATCCTCAGAATTGCTACCCTGGAAAGATGCTGTGTAGTGGAGTGGTGAGAACCTGAAGAAAATACTTCTCCTTGGCGTTGATTCCCCCATTCCTGAGGCTAGAAGGCTGCAGCGCCTGTGCTTTGCCTGGCCAGTTCAGACAGTCTCTGCTGTGAGAAATAAATGTGCATCCCTGAAAAGCTGAAACCCTAGAGACATGCCTGTGAACATTGCTGCCTGCCTGGATAAAAGTGGTATAGAAGAACCTGGGGCACGGAAGTGGAGAAAAGAAAGGAACTAGGAAATTGATTATGTCAAGCTCTTTTGTTTTTTTATAACTCAAAGTAAAACAGTTTTGGTTTGAAACAGATTATACTGCAATGAGCAATGCAGGCAAACATGTCTTCCATGACTTTAAACTACTTGAAGATTTTTACAAACTTGACATCAATAAATAAACATAAGCATATAAATAAAACACAGCATGCAGGCCCATGCTTAGCAGAGTGTTTATAACTTTAAACTCCCACAAACGTGAAGATTAAAACTCTTTTCCATTTGATACTGTACAGTCAGTCTTTTGAGAGTTCTTTGGCTCTGTGAAATTAAAGTATGTAAATTTGAGGCACAAAAATCTGGGGAAGGTAAAAGAAAAAAAAAAGGTTTTTTTTTTTTTTTTTTTTTTTTTTGTGGTTGTTGTGACAGGACGGAGATTTTGCCCTGGTACATGGCTCAAGGATCACCACCACTAAAGACCAGTGGTGGTATCTGTTCCCTCTGTTCCCTTCAGTGTTCTAGATTAAGGATCTCTCAGCACTTAATGGGGGACATTGGTTTTAGCAGTGTTAGAAAATGGTAGATTTCCTACAGTTTTCCTTCACATTTTTTTCCAAGATAAAATCTTTTCTTGTGACACAGAGATCAAGAATCCTGTAAAATCATTCACTTTTGCTTTCTCCCCTCCCCACTCCCCACAGTGTTTATACACTTCTAAAAACTACTTTTACTCACAGTTCTTTTTATAATATTGGGACACTTTACACAGCTGGTAGAAACAATTTAAGTAAAACCACAGTGGAACATTATCTGTGAGAAGAGGAAGAGGAAGCTCTTCCTCCCTTTTTATGTTCTTCCTTTTGAAAGTAGAGTAAGAAATACATATATGCAAATTTATAACTGCTCACTTTGTTCTTTGTATCTTCTTCTGAAGTAAACACAGTCCCCGAATAATTTTGTGCTACTGTACTCTGAGAGGTGGCATCAGATGTTCAGCGGGATCTTGGCATTTTGTTAATGTTGGGATTTTAATATGAATTCCACCAGGTGCTTATCTTCTACTTTAGTTCTCATTATTGCACTGGGGAATCTTATTGCCCCAAGAGGCAACATCCCTGGCAAAAAACATCTGTTTCGCTCCCGCTTATGGATGGTCACAAACTATCACAGGACTGGGCTTTGGGAAGATGTTTTGAGAGGCAGGTCAGCTCAGACAAATTGTCGTACTCTAGTATGTTGGTGCAGCTAGATGGTGCCCATGACCCTCACGCTGGCTGTCTTCCCTTCTCAGGATGGCAGGAGTTAAAATTATGCCTGATTTGTGAAATCTGTTCAGGGCTAATTATAAACCAAGTTAAAAACAGACTGATGAGGGCCCTGCCAGATGGATAAGCTTTTGCATTTCCTCCTGGCAGTTGTGGGCCTAGTTAAAAGAAATATCCTCCCCCAGTTCGTCTATCAGATATTACCTCCTGTTGTAACAGTCCCTTAAAAAAAACAAGGGGGAGGAGGGAGGCAAGAAAACCAAATAACTAAAAAAACCCAACAAAACTGTCTAGCCACCTGTCTCTCCCTCATTGCTTCCCCCTTTTAAAGGGGAAAAAAAAAAAAAAAAAAGGAAAACCTTTCTTTAACTTCAAGACTTGGAAGGAATTTGCCCAAGCCCAGATGCCTCTCACCAACACCAGAAGTCAGCTGTGTAGTACAATTTGATGCTTCCAGCTCAGAGACTCACATTATACACCATGTGGTTCTTTACCAACCTTTTGAGCATCTAATTAGCTGGCCTAAAAGGCATGGGAAGGCAGTAGAAAATGGGAATTTCTCTAAAAATACTCATCAAGTGATTTCTATCCCTTTGCTAGCTTCTGGTGGAAGAGGCAAGGAGTTGGCTTAAGACACTTCTAGAGGTACTAGAGCATAACTGAAGACAGAGCCTTCTTGGGACTCAAATTAAGCTCTCAATGTTTTCAAATCCTGGGAGTGTATCAAAGCATGATTTAGTCAGAGGGGTAAGATGGCGGAAAAGTGGGTTTATTTTATTCTTCGCAAGTTTCTCTTTACAAGCCTCTTAATCAAGAATTTTGCCCCGACAAAAATCTTGTGACTTAATTTGATCTGATTAGTGGGTGACTTTTACTTAAGTTGAAATTGGTTTCCTCCTTCACCTTCCTCATCTTCTGAGTTAGATAAATGTGCAAGATCACTGGTATTACAAGATCTACTGTCTGGCTTCTGGCTGAATGGCATGAAGTACAGAAGAGGTTTATAAGTTGGTGTTTTAAGGGCATTGAAGAGTGTTTTTTGTTTTTCTGAAATGGGCTTTCTGTGGGTTTTACCCCCATTGAAATTCTCCAGTTCTTTTTACACTAGATCTTCAGAGACAGACCTAAAGTACATATTTTTTTCTTAATAAATTTCCCTTATTCTACCCTTGCTTATTACAAAATAAATCAGAATAATTCTACTATTTTCAGTAGAATTAAAGCTGTGGAGAAAATACTGGGTGAACAAAGTGAGCCAAAGGTATCTTTATGACAGCAGAGTGAATGCTTTAATCTTAGAGCTGGCTATTCTGGTACTAGATTAAGAATTAAAATTTATTTTAACTTTGGAAAAAAATGAGTCTAATAAAACCACTAGAGTGGAGACTCTTGAGGAAATGTCTGACATTGTAAATAATTTCTTGCCAAAGAAACTGAAATGATTCCTGTCACTGGGGATTCAGAATAGCCATTTCCCTAGTGTATCCAGTCTTTCCTCTGAAGATGTCTAAAAGAAGGACAAAATTAATCAAGTCCTTTCTCACCTCTTCCGCCCTTTCCTTTTCCATTCAAAATAATTGACTACTTTTTAAGTCTAATTTTGTCACCCATTATAGAACGAAAAATGCTTATTTTCAAAAGTGTGAAGTCTTAGTGTTACTAAGTTGATGCAAGAAGGTTTGGCTACTGCCCAAAGACTTTTCTTCCTTTAAACTTTGATCAGTATCTTCTCTCCATCTAGCATTAGACAGGATGTTTCTTCACCTGCAGCCAGTATATGAATCTGTAAATATTCTGTAAATAATTGTCAGAGGATAAGTTGGCAAACGGGCCACAAAGGAACAGCAGCATGGTTTAAATATAGCCTGTCAAGTCAACACTGGCAGCAGCGTGACTGCACTGGAGCTTTCAAAGCCATGTAGCCCAGAGTCCCAAGAAACTGTTTTATTTATTTATTTATTTATTTTTAATTCCCCAACGTGCAATTTAGTGAGGCTACAAAGTAGAAGACCAAGAGTGGAATTATCTCATCTCCTTTCATTTACACTAGGGAGTACTTTCTACATCTTTAGTCCTAAGTCTGTTGGAAGTTGATTGTAGGCCACTTATTCATGTGCTGAGAAGGGAGGTGGTGCAATGTATTTCAAAGAAGGTGAGAAGATGGCCCATGTAAAGAGGTGAGTGGAGAGTAAATAAGCACTTCAAAAGGACTGCATGAGGCTTTGTGCTTAGCTACACCTCTGGAAGGTATGGGACAGAGGGAAAAGCTCTATTTTTTTGTGTGTGTGTCTTTTGTGTGTGTGTGTGTGTGTGTGTGTGCACGTTTTTTTTTAAAAAAAAAAAAAGTGTAGCAATTTTCACTTTACCTAATTTGAATTTTAATAGAGTAGCTCTTACAACAGTGGCAGACTCGAAAGAAACAGTGATTGAGAAGAGCCAAAGGAGGATATTACTAGATAATTACCATACAATTTAAAATGCATATTCTGCTCGTTCTGTACAGAGTTTCACAAGCATAGCATATGAAGAAGTTAGAGCTGAGAGTCACAGCCAGGAATAGAGCAAACACAGGCCCCCTTGATAGTAGTCTGTTTTCCCTTCCAGCAGGTGCCATAAGGTGTTGGTAGTAAATGAAAGGATACCTTGATGACTAAGCATATTCATCAAAGCAGAAATCATTTGCAGATCAGCTTCACAAAAGCAAGGAGAGCCACAGAAACTGTAGGAAGGCAGAAAAACTGTGAGAGAATGCGAGTGAAGAAGGGGGAGTTGGTTCTTGCTTTTTCCCCTATCATAAAACGATAGACTACTGAATTATTGTCAGCTGTGATTTCAGCAGGAACTCCCTTTATAAAAGCACTTGATGATGCAACAGTTAGAAACGTTTGTCAAATGGTGTACACGTTTCTAGCAGGAAAATGTCTCTGTATTCAGGTCTTAATGCCCGAGCAATTAGCAAAGCACAAATGAAGACTGAATTTTAAACAGTTGTAGCATTTCAGCCTGGTTTGTTGGGACATTTATTTATTTATTTATGTAATCTGTGTGTGTGTGTAGCTTTTCGACAAACATTTCAAGCTTTCTGCAAGTCTACAGATGTGTCGTACCAAAAATTGGATGGAGATGGGCTTTTTGTACCCACTTGGTAAAAAGGAAAAAGAGAAGAAAAAAAAAGTCCCCCTTTTGAAAAGCACACAGTATATGTAAACACCACTCAGTCTGTGATTTAAAAGCCTCTGCTGAATAAAGAGTTGATTTCAGTAGTGTGTTTGCTTCCTGTAGCTTGCAGGGTTCACTACATGCAGAAAGCATTTGAGGCCTCTCTTGAAAGGGGAGAGATTATCTGTGTCTTTAATAGGTGCTAGGCTCTTCATTGCTGCCCTTCTAGCAGATGTCTAGCTTGATTGCTTCTCCAATTCTTTTATGCAAGGCTGCAGAAAAAGGGTATTTTGTAAGGTTTTGTTGTATTATCAAAAGTCAACTGACATTTTTTTCTTTCTTTAGAAAAAATCTTTGAAGTGGAGAGGGGGCTGTCATACCCATACATGCATGATTGAATATTTAAATAAATAAATTTATTTGTAAGAACCAAAGGCCTTAAGTTTCACCTGTGCTACTGCTTTTGATATTGCTTCTGTTTGAAAAGATTTCCTTTTTTAGTAAAATTATTTCTGTGGTATGCAGAAATGCTTTAAATAACTTATCATAGAACTAGCATAGAAACTATTCTATCATTAAGACAATTCTTTACAAGACAGCTTGTTCTGCTTTCCAGACAGAGCTCTTGTAGCCAAAAGGTGCCCACACCAGCATGTCAGGGAATAGAGGAGGGGTGTTTCAGCAATCTCATCTTGCTGATACCACCCCGAATAGACAGGTGAACGAATAAATAGGTGGTTGCTTTTGCTATTCCAATTAGTCCTTCCAGGTCTGTGGGTTTATAAGCTAGAGCTGAGAAACTGTAAGTGGTGGTGTATGTCTGTTCAAGGAATGAGCCTACGCTTTTGATACTTAGAGCCATTAATTTGGCTCTGTCAGACACTTCCTTTTATTTTGAAAATTTTTTTTTCTTTCTGAATTTTGTATGGAGGATGTATGGTTTTATTTTTCTTTCAGAATAAAAGAAAAGAAAGGAAGTAGAAGACATTGCTGAGAAATGCATTTTATTATTAATATAGTTCACAAAAGGAAAATAGAAGGAAACGGCCTCTGTGAATGAATCCAGATCAGCTTCCCCTACTGTTACATATGCTTTCTCATCCTGCTTTTTTGGTACTGACTTTTACATGCTGAGGCTGGAATACTTGCCAGTATAGCTGTAATGCCAGCACTATTTAGTGAAACCATAAAAAACACTTTATACCTGCCAAAAACACTGCTATTAAAGTCATTTACATCGGCTTACTATACAAAAGCAGTTATGTCATCAAAAGCTCATTTAGATTCCTACAACTGCATCTAAACAAGAGCTATTGATGGGATGGAAATGTTGCCAAAAAAAACATATCTCTACCCAACACTGCTATACAGAAAAAAATTTCTAAGTAGACCTGAGCAGAAAGAATCTGACGCGTGCATGTGTGTGTGTATCTGTGTGTATATATGTAAGTAGCAAGCTTTTAGTTTGAAAAGGAAGGATTCCCAACTTGTTTTTTTTCTCAGTTTCAAAAATGTAATTTACTTTTTTTTTTTTTTCTTTTCTTTTCTGGAAAAAAAAGGTCAAAAAGACACTTTGCTTTCAGTTCACCTGACTTAATCCATCTAGAATTTAATCATTCAGGATCCTTCTATTATTGAAGAGAAAGCACAGAGCACTTCCAGGAGCAAGTCACCTATCATTTGTCTTAGGAAAGCATAAATATGCCTTTGGAAGGGTCTATGTCTCCCCATGAGATACAGAGGGCATACCAGAATAGCTAACTTAAAGTCGATAATTAACCTTTTAATTGCCAATGTTAGATGTGTTGAAGCTCTTTCCAACTAACCTTCTAAATAAGTCAGCAGATGTAAAGAGCAAGGAGGATCCTGAGTTGATGCCAGACAAGCTCCTTGCTACGCTGTGGGAGCCCTGCTAGCAGAGGCGGTGGCCTGCATAGGTAGTGGCGTAAGAGCAGTCTGGGTGCTCCTGGGTACATCCCATTTTCTGCTGCAGAGCTGGTAGGGACCTGCCCCCTGCTTTGGGGGGTTCGTGGCTTCTTAAAATGCCTAGTGCCTTTGCCTGTTGCTTTTTGCATGAAGGAGCCCACTTCTGCAAGCCTCTAGTCCTCCATCTGAAGGAACCGAGTAGTTGGTAGCTTCCCCATCCTTCAGTGGGCCAAGCTTTCTACTAAAGTCCCTGAAAATCTGGTTATTCCTGAGAACTCTGCATCATTGGCAGTGGATCTGGCAGCCTTTGGAGGTTGTCTGCATGCTTTGGCTTACACTGGGCCTCTCTATTAACCAGCAAAAGAACATTTGAGCGTTTGGTCTCCGTTTCATTTATTGATTTGAAGTCTGGGCTGCTTAGTGCTTTCTCCCAAGTTGTGACAGTCACTCATGACTTTTAGATTTTCTTGTGGCAGAAACCATTTGGCTCCTCATTTTGTAAGTTTAAAAGGCTTTGCAGTGTTTCTTTGTACCATAGCTGTGAACATTGTGAATTTAGGAACTTTTTATTCTTTTCGGAAGCCAGAGCACGTGTGAACTCCACAGAGGTTGGTTTTAAAAGCACATTTGTTGCTCCATTCACTGAATGTAATTGTATGGTTCTGCATCCTCATGGGATTTTGTGTGAGTTGATTTTTATCAGGGATTTCACAAACTCCTGCCAACTTCTTCCACTTTAATTTTAGTGTTGGGAAATTATTTTGTTTTGTTTTGTCATTTCTTGATAGAAGACCCATGACTCAAAAAATGAAAGGAACAGCACAACTGATGAACAGAAAATCAGCCAAGCTCTTTTAATCAATTGATGATGAAATTATCTGTGAATGTGTTTTTTCACTCTTTGACCAGTAGTTTTATATAAGGCTAAATAATATTCATCACAGAAAACCTTTTCTGTTCCCCACTGTCAGCTGCTAAATAAATTACTAGGGAATATTGTTTTCATCCTTCAGACAGAGCTCTATTGCACAGATTCTGTTAATATCACATAGTCCATTTTGTAGTTTTGTAAGCAGGCAAATGTGTGTTTCTGAAGTTTGAAAGAATCTAATCCCATGTTTTTGGTTTAAGCGACTGCGTAGGTTCACAAAGCTATGCTTATTTCTGCATGTCACTTCTCCACCTTCCTCAAAAATGTTACTATAGAAGTAATTGACACTTCTTGAAGAACAGACTTCTCAAAGAACAGGCTCTGCAACACTGTAATACTCCTAAAGACCTGAGAAAAGTTTGTAATGAAAATCACTATTTAGTTGCAGGAAGGGTCAGGCCTGGCTCAGAGCTTCTGAAAATTGGATTCAAATTCAGATTTTCTGCCCGTATAGTGAGACAAAACCAAGTTCCTTTGTCCTCTGCTGCAGATGGTGAAATTCAGTGTCGGGCCGGCAGTCCAATGGCTCCAGCAGGTGCTGACCTCTCTGTCTGTCTCTCAGACTTCCGCACTGATGGTGGGGGATATCTGGCAAACGCGAGTTTTCTCCTTCTCTCCACATCTGCTGAGTTCATGTGCAAACCCCAGAAGATACTGTCATCATCTGAGGCAAGGTAGTGAGGGTTGATATTACCAGCCTCTGTCCTTTCCTCTCTGTTTCACTGGGTTACTTTACAAGATCTTCTGGCAGCAGCATGAAAGTGTTGAGTTAGAAGTAAACAGTGGCCGTTCACTGCTGTTTTTCCAGGAACTTGCTTGGTTTCAGGCAAGGTTGCTGAAGGATGGCGATGGGGCTGCCGCGACTGCTGAGGCGAGTCACAGCACTGATTGCTGCCCGTGGGGGTCCCAGGAGATGAATGCCCATTGCTCCAGGCCATGCTTAGGGAAAAAGTTCACATATGTAAACCTTGTGCCTGATCAGCAAATGGAAGAAGTGTTTTGTGAGCTTGTTGTATGTTATATATAAATGCTCTGAATTCTGCTTTGGTTTCTATGGCTCTGCTGTCCTAAAACCAACTTTGTTGGTCCACGTTTTCTCTGGAAAAGTTGGAAATTCAAGACAAGTCTTTGTAATGGAAACTTTTAGTATCTTCATAAAATAAAAAAGGGCACAAAAACACTATTTGGTTTATAAAATGCACACTGTCATAAAATATATATATTGGAGAATCGATGAAAATACTTTCAAATAAATGTTGTTTGACAAACATAATACATTAACCACAGCCTTTGTGAAATCTTTGCATTGTAATGTTTTGACCAACCAGGTTTTGAGGCACAATACATTATACTCTGTCAGTGGTCAGAAATCTAACTAAATGGCAAAGGATTCCATATTTCAAGTGAGCGAATGAACA
The DNA here is from genome assembly GCA_013398735.1 of Nothocercus julius. Taxonomy (NCBI): domain Eukaryota; kingdom Metazoa; phylum Chordata; class Aves; order Tinamiformes; family Tinamidae; genus Nothocercus; species Nothocercus julius. Next base: position 4,911,973 of record VZSV01000025.1, read on the forward strand.
CATGAAACAAGTTCTTAGCTTTCCACACCTGACTATTTGCTATGGCTATTTCAGCCATAGCTTCGTGGTAACTATAATGCAGAAAAAAAATTGTGTGCAAAGCTGTGTGTCATCTGCACAAGATTTTGAGTATGTACTCATAACTGGATATTTTGGATCATCTGAAAAAAACTCCATAGAAACTCTATAGCCTCACATTTTGCATATTCTGTGAAATTTTATAAACCCTCAGTGTTCTCTTTATATGTGAATTATAGCCATACTGACATAAAATTACTTAGGCTTTTTTTTTTTTTTTTTTTCTTTCTGTTACATGGGGTGCATATGATATGAGCAGGGTACTGTGTGTTCATTCACAGGGCGGCAGATATCCATACTCAGAGCCAAAACAGCGAGGATACTTTTGGGTGATAATTCTTGTCCTTAACAAACCTGTATCTTTTATCCAAGAAGAATACATTGACCCTAACTGCAAAAGTAAAACTCTAGTGGTTTGTTCATGTCACCAGAATTCCAAGATAAATGTTATAACATGGATCAGCTGCCATGTATTATATATCTACAGACAGTGAACATTTTTCTCCCATTGTTCTTCAGGACTGAGAGTTCTTTAGATGACAGTTATGGAAAATATGAAATGCCTGGAATGTGCAAAAATAGAAAGTTCTGAATGCGTTTAATAAAACTTTAATTTGTGAGTTATGTCAGTGTAGAAATAACTGCTGATGGGTGAAAGGTGCATCAGTTCAGACAAAGTTCTGTATCTGAACTTTTAAAGGAATTTAGACTTTTTTGTCATGTAGATCTTATATCATTTTTATTCCTCCTACCTGGCCTCTGTTTTTCCTCGTTTTTATACCCAAATTTTGTGACCTGCTTGTTTGCAACAAATTCTACCACATCTTCTTTCTTCCTAATGTTTCAAATGACCTTTTATGTCGATGTGTTCTAGGGGAGTAATGTGGGGTGGGTTTTTTTTAGCCTTTTTCCTTTTTTCTTTCCCCTTTGTTGGCAAGGGTGTTCTGTACAGATCTCATGTCTGTCTTAGACTCCATTGCTATATTTTTAGGTGCTTGTTCTCCAAGCTGTGAAGCTTTAAAGCCCTCAAGCTCAGCAGATGTTGTTACATGAGCTGAAGAACTCTGACACAGATTGTGTGTTGAGTAATGTTTAGAAATGTAACCCTTGACCCTTTCTCCTGTCCACACTTTTGAACAAAGCGTTCAGTCTTTTAGCTAAAATTTAGGAGTCGTTTGCAGTATTTCATACTACACAGAAGGTGTATGAAGACCTCAGCACGTGCGATGTCGTATCAGCAAAAGAACTGCACTTTTCTACCCTTTGAGGGAAGGCCTCACATTTGGTGGCCCGTGTAACTGGTTGATGAACCTCTTATCTGAAACTTCCATTTAGTTAAAGATACGCGGTTTGGTTTATCTCAGATGGAAGTGCCGGTTTGTTTTAGTTTCTTCACTGATGTGAAGAACTTTCTCTCTCTGTTGAGGATTTTATCAAATGGGTCCTGCAGACCTGCTAGTACCAGGTAAAAACTTCCTGCAGGTTTGATATTATGTTTCTGTCTCAGTGGGGAAATTATATGAATCTGTAATCTATCTCTGTCTGGATGATCGGTGTAGGGCTCTTACGTGTTTGTGAGCCTTAAACAAAATGTTTCATATGAACAAGTGCTCTATGGTTCATGCGGTTTCCTCATATGTCTCAGAGGCCAATGTGCAGAGATAAGCAGAACCAATTATTGGTGAGCAGAAATCAGAAAGTGAGTGCTGAAGGGTAAAACAAGGGATTATGTTACAGCAATTGCAAAGCCAAGTAGCAAGTTAATGGAAGTGGCTGAACAGCTAGAATTTAGTCATATATCCATTGTAACGCTGTCATTAAAATAGGCATTTCTTCATTTTTCTCTGGATAATGCAGTGCTGTTACATATTTTTTATGTTATTTACTTTTAGAGGTTCTGCGAGGAAGGGAGTTTCTGAATAGATTGCTCATAAGTAAAAGCAAAAGGTACAGTTATTTTTAAGCTCTAGGGCAAAGAGTTTTACGTTATTTCTTTGAGTTGTCATTGAAGAGCAAAAGAAAGAGCTGCCATTTGCTAAAAGAGCATTGTGTTACTTCTGGTGACAGCAGCAAATAACCTTTTAAAAGATGATTTCTCTATCTATTGGACCTGATTTTAATGCTTGCTCTAGTATAAATGAGGAGTAACCGAAAGAAGGCAGTTTATTTGCACTGAATATGAAAGTAGAACAAGTGAAATCAGAACTGTGCTGGTTGTGGTAACACTCATGTAGCTGCTGGTACTATGTATTTCTTGCCATATTTTATTGTAAACGATCAAGATAAATGTGGGGACAGTGGAGTTCCACCTGTTCAAAATCACACCTGTCTCAGCTCATGACTGACTCATTAATTTTTTAGTCATCTCTGCTAATTGTACATAAGAAAAATGATATTAGCTCTTTAAATCCCCCTGAAAAATCTTTTGACTTGCTCTGGAATACAGGAAAAAATAATCCATGCTTGCAGAGGTGTGCCCTGGCATATCTCCCAAGATGTAAAAGAAAGTATGCAGATGTGACGGGATGTGCTAATCTGACAGATTTAAAAATGAAAGCAGTAAGCAAGAAGTCAAATTTTGCAAGGTGACTTGACAAGATACGGGAAGTGCATGTCTGCTGACCAACAGACACGAAATGAGAACTGACACCCTGGTGATGCCTGCATAGGAGGAAGTGTGAAAGAAAAGGGAGCCCTCATAAAAGGAGGCTGAGGAAGCTTTGGAATGACTGAGAAGGGGGTTAAAATGTGGATAACTAAAATGTGATGCTTTGGCAGAGAGAAAAAGGTTGTTTGCACAGTGATTCAAAACTAAGTGATGTGAGGAGAAGGAGGCCAAGAATAAGAAAGGAGCTGATTAGACCTGAGGAGTGGGTTTCTTAATAATAATAATAATATTATAATAATATAATATATTATTATATAATAAATATAATATATACTATAAATATATATTATAAATACATATATTATAAATATAATTTATAATTATAAATATAACATAATAATAATATATTGTTAGTATTGCTTTCCTTAGAACGGGTGCTAGCAGTAGGTGCCTTTGTACTTGAAGGTTGCTGAACACAGGAGTAGTCAGTAGTAGATTTGCCTCCCTCGTGCAACTACAAAACTATCAATACTGTCTTGGTGTCATGGACTTTCAAATCACTTTACATAGGCTCCTGTAGTTTCTCAAGTCTAGTATAGGAAACAATACAGGAACATGTAATTTGGAAGAGTTTCCATGTCCTATTTTTGTTTTCCCAAGTTACTGAGCTCTTTCTGTCCCCACTTTCCTGTCATCTTTATCTCTGTCAGTTAGTTTGGGAGAAAAGAAATCTTAAAGCAGGAAAAAAAAAAGAGTAAGTGCAGTATAAGAGTGAGGGGGAGAGGTACAGAAGGCAGGGAATTTTTTTATAGTTCAGGAGGAAAGAAATATAAAACAAGGAAATATATTGAGCAATAAAGTTATAACACATTCTTGATGCATCACGTCAGGGAAAGAATAACTAATTAGAAGTCAAACCTTGAAATCTTGCTGCTTCAAGAGACTGAGTCAGGGCTGAGTGGCACAAAAGAATTAAAGCTATTTGTATAAAAAAGTACATCTTCATTAAAATAAAAGGATAGCTGGGAGCTAAAGGGATAACTTAGAGGTATATTTTAATTTGTATATTATTTTTGGAGTGTTACTTGAATATTCTTCCCCATTTATGATGATGGACGAAACTATCAAGCATAAAAATGACTTTGTAGATTCTTAAGGTGTGCCTGCTAAAAACAGTAACTCTTTACCTATCTCTATAATTATTCGGGTTGTCTACTATTGATGTGTTGAAAATTTGTCCCTGGCCAATTACCTTTTTCTCTGATTTTCTTTTGTTTCTTTGTCATCTTAGTTTATGGACTTGATGGAAATGATGGTCAAGGATCTTTACCATACTTTGAGCAGTTTGCATCACATTACTTTCAGGAAGAATGATTTTCTGGGTATAATACTGAATGAAAGAAAATTGTTCTGACAATTTCTGTTCTTCTCAGTCTAGTACTTTTGGTGGCATGGATTAAGTTCTTTTTATTCCAACCGTAATTCTGAGTCTGTTTCTGTGTCTCCAAGGATCTCTCATAACTAATGACAGTCCCAGTCCAAACAATTTTTCTAGTTATTCTGAGAGTTTTCCAGTACATAACTGATCTAGGATTAGCTGAGCATTTTTGTCCCAAATCTTCCCCATTTTAAGGACAGATGTGCTGAATATAAACTGCTTGCAGGGATTCCTCTTTTGAAATGGCAGCATGCTCTATATGCTGATAGTCTGGATCTCTGTTTGTTTGAAACTTTATTCTCTTTATTTTGCTTTAAAACCCGATAATCCATTGTTGAATTCTGCCCTCCTTACTGCTTTGATTACTCACAAGGGAAGCCCTTGGACAAGAAAGAAAATGATAAAGCTGGGTGCTTAGGGTATTTTGAAATCTGGACTTCTGAGCAGTGTTTCTCTACAGGTGGTGCCCTTATAAAGCCTTAGTGAGATTTTCACGTGTGCTGTGTATGTGCACCTGTGAATTGAGATCTACCAGTCCATAAGAAAAGTAAAAAAGTAAATTCTGGAATTTTACAAACTATTCAAAGACACTGTGAATTCTTTTTTTTTTTTAGATATTCCTGACTATAGAGGGAACTATTGTGCAAGAAAAGCAAACTTTAGTGAGTGGCATTTGAGAACATGTGGATAGAGGTTAATATGAAGGTTTAAAGAATGATGTATACTTAAGATACATGTAAGTATTATCTGTGTTTCTCAGTGGAAAAAGAAATCTTCCTTCTCAAACTACACTTTGCAAGATTAAGATAAAAAAAAACCTATTTCATATTTGCAATATAGCAGGCTATTTTCCTCCAGATCATTACCCACAGAAGTCCACAGTGTTTCATAAAATCCATAGTACGAACATTAAAATAAATTAGACTTTGCAAATCTTCTTTTGAAATCAGTGCTGAAAACAGGTATTTCATATGGGAAAATTGCTAAGAATTTGAGGAACTAACTGTTTTCAAAAGCAGTTGTAGCCTTTGTAATGTTAGTGAAGTTTATATTTAAGAGGCCTTTAAAAATGAGGTGAGTTAGGGCTGTGTATTCAAAGCAGTCTTTGGGACTGAATTTCCTCTCATGTTTCCTCTTTGTATGGGGAACTGTTGACAAGTTGTGAAAAAGCAGTAGATTCACTCACAGGTACAGAGCAATATATGCCTGCATGCTCCACTGGCAAGGGTGAGTTATATTTTTTTTAATGGATAGTTTTCATTTCAAGCATTTTTCTTCTCCAGATCCAGTGCAGGGTATGTTTCTAGCAACTAGAGATGAACACTGAAAATCAGGAACAGGTTTGTCAATGGCAGCACTCTAACCAGCCCATCCTATTAATTCCGCCCTTCAGTAGTGACACCTTGCTTATCTTTGAGGGGACTAAAGAGCAATAGAGGCAGGGTGAGAGTCAAGAGATGGATCTGAATGCTTGCCCTTAGGCCATTGGTCACAAAACACAGTGCCAGACTTTATAACAATATGCTTCCTATGAATAATGAACAGGTCTGCCTTTATGAAAAATACCTCCATTCAAAAAACAATTTAAAAAAAAATGACAGAATAACCCTTATTCACTGCAGTCTGCCAGCCAGGAAAGCAAAAAGACAGGAGCACAATATAAAGTTCTATTTGCTGACAACTAAATCAAAAAATGTCATCCCACTGGGCACACAAATACATGGTTTGGAGAAAAATATACAGGTGAAGGCTGTACACTGTATCATGTTCCTTCCCACAGAGGGAACGGGCTCCATTTAAGGGCCTCATCTTTGTGGGTTAGTAGCTTTGTGGGCAGAAGCGGTGGGATGATGGTGGGCACTGCTTATGCACTCCGCCTCCATGGTGAACAGTGGTCAGCCCCTGCGGCTGAAAAGGCCCATTTAGAAAGCATTTCTGCGCCTTCGCTGCATGGGTGGGTATACAGGCTCTCTCTGAGCAAATACTCATTGTTTTGCCTAAGCAGTAGGTTGTCTATATGATAACTGTGAGGTTAAAAAAAACTTTGCTGAAGCCCTATCACATAGTTGAGATGAATGTTGTGGTTTCTAATCTTTGACTGAGGGAGGTCTCTAAGGAGGTTGCATAAGCAATCTTTGAAGAATTGACATGGAAACCTGCAAAGCTGAAAGCAGATTTGCCCAGCAGATTTGCAGATTGTCTAGGCCGAACAGTTTGACTTGGAGCTCACTGCAGAAGCATGGTAATTGTGAGGGGATTTTACATAATGTGACAGGCCTAAATCTAGGGATGTTCTGCCTCTCTGGCATACGTATTTGCAACAAATTGCTTTTGAGTTGTAAACATATTTTGAAGATAGTCCTGCCTGTAACAGGAGCCATTTTTTTTCCGTGAAGATTTGCATTAGCTACATGCATAACGTGCACTTGAAAGCATCGGGGTCATTCATTTCTTTACAAGAAAAGGGCTGGTGTGGGGAGGAAGGTGGGTATCTGTAAGATGTGAAAATAAAATGGAAGCTACAAACTTTTGTATGCCAGAGTGCAGCCCCTGAAAACACATTTCCCCAGAAGAATGAATGAAAATATACATGAAATCTTTATAGTCATTATGCTGTAGTTGATGCAATATTATTGGCAAGAGTGAAATAGGGCTGTGTATACTTTATTCATTTGCCCATTCTTCCCTGCCTGTGCTTTCTCAGAACTCTATATGGGGTAGTGGAAAAGTGAAAGGACACCTGCAAGTTTCTTCTTCCTTTTCTAGACTATTTCTTTCAAGTGATGAAGGTTTTTATGTGAGATTGTTAGCGTTCCTGTTGACTTTCATTGAGGTGAAGATGTGAAATGCTCCAGAAATCAGTTTTAATACTGTATTGACTATTGACTCTGAAAATATCATCATAAAAGAAGAGGGGGGGCAGTGGAAGGCAAAATCATGTGACACTTCCTGACATTATTCCATTCTTGCTAAAACCTAAATTGAAAAAGTAGATCTTCTCAGTGAGCTCTCACTTTTCAAGAGTTTACAGCCTCAGTTCCCTGCCTAACTATTCCACATTACAATTTAGGGACAAAATGTCATTTTCTTAATAGAATATTGTTGAAAACTGAGTGTCTTGTCTGACTGTTATGTCCAGGGAAGCATGAAAACTGTAATAATAAAAAGATTTGCTTTTGCATTCTTTACATTTACTCTTTCAAAATCCAATTACAAAAATGGACAGTACTAAAATGTAAACAAATATTAAATTTTTTGCAGTGCCTTGTCCAGCTTTGGTAACAAATGACTTTTTAAAAAGTATAATTTCACAGCCTTGGGAAGCTTTAATCAGTAGGAAAGCATAAATACTTCATAAGTACTTGTGATACAGAAGATTAAACTTACTTCAGAAAAACCTTGCCTCTGTTTCTCCAATTGCTCCAAGACATATATCTTAACAGAACTTGGGTAGCAACTACAGACAGAGAGAAAGTGTGACTTGAGAGTAGTAGAGCAGCATTACTATTAGGCAAAAAAAGAAGACTTCTGTTTGGAGAGGGATCCAGCGCTCCGTCTTGTGAACGGATTTTTTTTGTATGTAAATAAGTGGAGGTTGCTGACCAAATTTGGAGAATCTCTGAATTTGAAATGGCTCAGATTGATATAGTCTTTTGAGTTTATGATGTTATGATATATGAGTTTGATATAATCTTTTCCTTCTGTCCTTCCCAATCCTGAGGTGACTAAGACCTGCACTTGTCAGTCCTTCTCACTCAAACAGCTTGCTGACCTACCCACAGGAAGCCCTTTGCAGTTTGGTGACATATATAACATATATAACATATTTTTTGCCTGCTGGATTCATGTTCTTTGTTCTCCCCCTCACCTCCTACAAGTATACATGCATGCATACTTGTTTTTTTCTGTTTTTTTTTCTTTCTTTTTTTTTTTCATGGACTGTTCTGAAGATGATAGCACCTTTCCATCTGTTGGGAGGAGCATGTTGGCTTTTTACATGGTTTCTTATAGATTCTTCTCTGAAGAAGCCTAAAAAAGAAAAATGGAAATGTGGAGTTACTGTGAAACATTCTTTTGTTACTGGCTCAAATCAATCATAGACTTGAAGAAGAAATTCAGGAACTAGCATCAACAACTGACAATAGATAAAAGCTAAGAACAGACTAGAAAAAACAAGGACAAAGAGCCAAGTTTAGACACAGTACCTAACGCAGTAGGAACACATCCAGGCAGTCTTTAGGCAGAAAATAAAATGTAGCATTATGTTAAAGGAAAACAAAATTCTGTTGGAGCTGCATAAGCAATGGATTGTTCAGTCTATTGGCCAAACTTAAGCATGGTGTATGTGGGTGGTGAAGTTGACAAAAAGGCTCGTGTTGACTCAATGTTAAAAGTTGTGAGGTTTTGTATTTTGAGGACATTTGATACACCCCCCCCCCCCCCAAAAAAAAAGCTTTTGAAGGTAAACTTTTTTTTTAAAATCTGCTAACCTTATAATAATTTGAAATTCTCACGAAACAAAAACATATCTAAAAGTCCTCTGCCCTCAAACTGTATTTTTTTCTGACTATATGAAAAATCTTTTTTAAGACTGTGTGTGTGAATTTACTTCCTTTCTTCCTTTAAACATAGCCTTCAGGGGCCAAATCATAGTGTGTATACTTGTATGCATACATGCTAATAGGGAATATTCTGTCATATTACAGCCCTAAAATTTAATAACGAGCATATTCATTCCTACCTGTGCAGTCTTTTGTGAGAGCCAGGTATTTGCAGTTGTGAAAACATTAAGGTGCACATTATGATTCCAGTAAATGGTTCTTCTCTATGTAGTTCGTTAATAGGGGCAGAGAGGCTCTTGCAGCCCAACTAGGTTTCTTGCTCTGTCTGCGCATCGCAAACTTGTCAGATGCGTTCTGCAAGCTCCCATATTTTCCTATCAGAGGGTATATGCTTCTTCTCCAGTAGCAATATAAACTTGGAGGTAGAATCATAGAATCATTATGTTTGAAAAAGACCTTCAAGATCATCAAGTCCAACCATAAACCCATCAGCACCATGCTTGCTAAAGGGAAGAAGGGAAAGCACCAGCATTCTTTAACAGAAAATGTTAGTACCACAGGGAGAGCTCTTCTTACTATAGAGCCCCCAAACTATTGGGCTTTCACCTCTGGGCTCATCTCAGAATTAGGAGACATCAGGGAAGGAGAAGGCACCATGTGGCAGCTTAGGTCCAAGGACTTATTTCGTTTCCATTTGCAGTCAGTCATCAGTAGAACTTTAATAACAACTCAGTGTTGTTGTGAGATAAGGGCTTCCACCTTGGGATGCTTCTGCTTTCTACTCATGTGTTGGCAAGACACTCTTTTCCAACTGTTCTGCCTTTTGGAGTAAATATGCCAATACATACAGCTTTTTTTTTTTTTTGGGGGGGGGGAAAGGGAGTGGAGCACTGTTGTTTTCTTTAGCTACATTATTAACCTTTTAGATATGTGTTGGGAGAAGGGGGGAATGCTGCAGCAGTGTTGGTTAGGGAAGTTCAAGCCTTATATACTGGGAAATTATTTAAAAAAGGAATGTTATATGTAGCTTTTGTGTATGAGGAATTTGGAAGATGAAAAGATTATTTCTTTCAACATTAAATGTAATTCATTGAAATATTTCTTCCCAAAGTTCTTATTCTCTCTTCAGATGTTGAGCCGAGAAGCTCTTCTCCAAGATCCAACAAAGAGAGATCAAAGCAATATAAAAATAAATAGAAATAAATCAGAAGAAATAGTGCTTTTTAGTAGCCTGGAATTTCATATCAAATGAATTTGGCAAGGACTTGAGCAAACTGAGTTGCTATTATGAGTCAGAATAAGGATTTTTAGTCTTTCTTGTTTTTAGTTCTGGCTTGAATGTAGTTGAGTTTCTTATGCAGTAAAAAGAGTTAATTTTTTTTTTTCTTTTTTCCTT
>VZSV01000025.1:4922080-4957047 GCA_013398735.1 Nothocercus julius
AACCTACATTAAAGATAAGAGTACATGATCTGTGGAGAGAGAGAGAGAGAGAGAAAGAGCAACTTTACATCACTTACATCAGTTATGATAAAGTTAGTACTGCTTTTCTGTCTTACAGATTTAGCTATATCAAAGTCTGTGCAGATGTCCTACAGTATCCTCAGATAGTTATTGCTTTTGTTAACTATTGCTTTCATGAAAGAAGGAAAAAGAAGAGGTCATTGTTGGTATTTTAAGCAATTTGAAAATGTCATATACACCGTGCTAAGTGGTTGAACTTTAGGTTGATTTACATTAGCATTATGCAGGATTAATTTTCTTTATAAAAATCAAGGACCAATTTAAAATTGGTCTCGGTACACTTCTCAACCTGGTGTCCACTTAAGCCATGTGTTTTTGTAAAATAAATCACTCAATTTGGAGAGACGTGAATTATCTCTAAAACCTGCATCTCACTGTTGTGAACCAGTATGCATCACACACTTTTGAGATGAATTTCCACAGAGCACTGGAGTAAATATGCCAACCTTTGAAGGTTAAATAGAAATGGATCTAGATGAAAGCTAATCACAGAGGTCCCCACCTGGAAATACCTATGTGCTTATCTACATGAATATTAACAGCGAAGTTAACTGGATTATGTAAAATTAAAGAGACATACTGAGGCCCATATGTATCATTTCCTTCTCACTTAGGACCTGAAAATGAATAATAATGGACTCTCTTCTGTAGAGTCTTGCCAAGATATCTGTGTTGTTTTAAATTCTGGCTTGAATATAGTCTAGCTTCTTATGCAAGTGCTTAATTTCTAAGGTCTGCAGAGTCAAAATATTTTTGTTTCTAAAATGTACACACATGCAGAAGACTTGACAGAATCAGGCCCAAGTGCCTTAGCATATATGTTTATAGCATCAAATCACATTGTTTTTCTCAGAATAAAACCATGTGACTTTTTAAAGCTGAAAAGATTGGGGGAATTTGAAATGACTATGAAGTTTCAAGTATAATTAAAAGTATTATTGTACCAGCTTCCTTTTAATTTTAATTGCAGTACACCTCATTTTTAATTCAAATGAACCAAACTCATCACTGCCTGTAAATCTGTAGAGTGTTTATTTTCACTCGTATAATCTCGCAAGAAATGTATTATTAACCATCATATTTTGAGTCTTTGTTTATAGCAGATAAGTCCTTTTGCCATTCAGTGATAATGTCACATTCAGATAGGGTATGTATTAGCAATGTGATTTAATTCTCCAGTTTATTTATGTTTGAAAGGCTAATGCATTCCAAACCACAGTGTAAGGGTGCATGTAGAAAGACAAATTACAAGTTCCCAATAGAGCTACATTGCATAAATTGTGAGCTTGCATTGACATGCAAGGAACTTTCAAAGCTGCCCTAAGTTACATGTTGTGAGGCAAGAGAAGAATAAGGTAACAAGCAAAACATGTGAAAAAGGAATTTGTCCAGCAGGATTTCCCCACAAAGCATGTAGAATTGCAAGTCATGTGAAAATCACTGCAAAGAGAATGGAAACACAGACTGTTGGTATTTATCCTCCTAGATTCTCCCTTGTTCAAAGAAGAAATTCCATAAACTTTATATTTTGGTGGAAGACTGTGATGCTCATGTCTGTGCCATGAATTAGATGATCTATAACTGTATCTCATCAAGAGCAATTCAGATCCTTTCTGGTGATGCAGACAACACTCAGAGTCAAGATTTCATTTATGTCTAGCTAAGGTACTGCTAGCATGTTGCTAAGGGTTTCTTTGAAAGTAGTGTATGAATGTCTGGCAAACCAGATTTTCTGGATGGATATTTTTTTTCTGAGCACAAAGAAAATTCCATTAAAATTCTTGATTGCAATTTTTTATTGGGGTCCTTAAAAAATATCTGGGCCAATCCTGCCTCTGCATCTATTAAGTGCAAGAGATTTTTATCATCAACTGAAATTAACATACAGGTGATTCACGCTGATTGTCAGTATAGAAATGAGGCTGACCTTTGTAACATGAGGTAGACTACAGCAAACTTTGCTGGGCATGAAGGATATATTGCTAACACATCGCAGGAGAGGACTGCAGTCCAATTCATAGGCTAAGCAGCAGTTGCAGGTGTTTCTAAATGTAAGCTCTCTCAGGTGTAACTTTTCACTTCTTTCTCAACTTTATTTCAGAGATTCTTAAAAGCCTGTGAGAGTTTATGTGGGCACATCAGTGCACTTGTCTGAAGTTGATTTGTATTTTTCTAGTACCTGTGACACACTTTTGTTCTGCACCTTCTTACCCACTTAGATAAGCCTGCTAAGGTGTTAGTTCACCAACTGCTATCGCTTCTTGATCAAAGCAATTCGTACTATGCAGTGTCAGCTGCTGTCAGAAAAAGTGAAAATGATGACGTGCAGCAACACTTGGATGCTAATAATTGCTCCATGGAAGAATTAGTAGAGGAGAGCAGGACATTATCTGGGAACTACATTTGAACTTTAACATGAATTTGTTCCAACTACATTCTTTATTGACACTGTTCCTGTGAAAACTTGAGCAGTTGATTCTGACTGACATTGGACTTGAAAGGGATGTCTTACGAATGTTTTTTGAGAAGTTTGTGGTCAGCCTTTTTTTTGACTTTCCAAAAATTGCCAAGGAGCAGAATAGCAGTGGCAAATATGCACCTCACCTGTTTAAATGTTTCTGGAAGAAGAAGAAGGAAAAAATAAAAGGCACAAAAAATGAAACACTGGTTACCTTTTTATATTCTTGAGTGCCAAAATGCATCTGACTAGGTTCATAAAGATTGTGTTTGTAGGAGTGATTCTGCATAGTGAAAGCCACGTTCATGTGTCTGATGCTGCAGAATGGAGCATCAGATGGAGCTGCAGAATGGAAACAAGATGATGCAGCCTCTCTCATCTGTTATAACAAAAACTTATATTTCATACTAGTCTTGAAGAAAGCTTCTCTGAGACCAAAACAGAGCCTAAGCCTTTTGGTTTTGTATTCACTACTTGAAATTCTGATGACGTGTGGAGAAATTAATTATTTTGCTTTGCTGTACCACATTATAGCCACTGGCCTTTAAATAAATGTGTTTTTCTTATAGACTTGCTTATAGTTCTTATGGTTTTTGTGGTTCTCATTGTCACCGCTCATTCAGAAGGCCACGGTAAAGGCCTAAGCTGGATGAAACCGTAAGTCATTTTGTTTACTGTAGCTTAAATATGGGACTGAGTTGATTGATTCTGTTGCGGGAAAAGGAACAAAGGAGGTGAGGTTTCTTCATTTTCCTTCTATTGTGGGTAAAATAACTCCCCCTAGTTTGTTTCTACCAGGTACTACTGCACAATTTTTTTTCTTACTTTTTATCACATTATCCTAACTTTACCATCAGTGCTCTCCATTTTCTTTTCTAGATTGAATTTAGCTGGATCTTTAAGAAGGAGAAGAATTGATAGATTTCTTAAAAAGCTCACTTTTGTGTGCATCATAGCATCTTCTTTTGTGATGAGCCTACAGCCTAATCTTAACTGAAAGATATTGCCTGGACTTTTCCATTCAGTGTCTTTATTACAGACTTTATATAGCTGCTATAGAACCACAGCTTTTAATCAGTTTAGTTAAGTGAAGTTTCAACCAGTTTCTCTTGTCCCTGCCTTTCTATTAAGTGTGGTATCTATTGGAACTTTTTCAAGATAAATTCTACCATTTTGGAAATGCTTCCTGTTATGAGTCATCTATAATATGCACACCTGCACGCAAAGCATCTGTATACTTCATTATCTCACACCACATTGAAGAGTCCAGTTGTGAAATGGGGGGAAATAAATCCAAAAAGGAAATAAAACAACATCCTCCTGAAGTGTGGGCTTTTCAAAGGGAAATGTCACTTGCTTTTTCACATATTCCTATTCTGGATCATGGAAGTGCTCATTGATTAATTTTTATTGCTCTCAGTAGTTCTTGAATATGGATTATTGTATCCATATTTACAGAGTTCTTGAGTATATTTTCAGAGTTCCAGAATATATTTTAAAAGTTTCTTTAGCTCTTTTTGCTGAGCTCTTTCTTACTTCCTTGTTTTATCAAAATCCATGAAAGTGAGTGTTTTAACACTTTGTTGCTAACAGTTCCGCTCTTTGTCAGTAACATTAAATCCATTCTTTCTCCAGGAGGAAATTTTATAGAGACTTCTTTCAATCAAATTTCCAGTAATTACTTCATTTAAACACACAGAAAATTTCTAATGTTAAGAAGATTCTTAGAGCAGTTACTTCGGGTGCTATAGAGTAGCCTTGTAGTGATTTAAATATTAGTTTTTCATGTGCAAGACAGAGTAATAATGGACTTGAAAGAAAGATGCAGGAGTCAGCAGGAAGACTGGTGTCTTATGAGGAACCCACTAATCTTAGATGAGTCCCAAAAAAATCCAATTCCATGTATTTGTATTTCCTTATGTTATCTTATTCCATCAGATTATTTTCCTTATAATTTCTACCTTCTTCCTCAGGTGCATGAGAAATGGTTAGAATCACCCAGCTCGTACACAGCACGTAGTACAGGATGTTTCCAGCCTATTACACATTTAGTCACAAGAGTTCATGTCCAACCATGTTGGAGGTAGTGATTGTTCACATAATGTCAAGGAAATTGTATGTATTGATTTAAAATGGAATCCATCATTTCCCAATCATTTCTACTCTGATTACTCTAAACTAGTCATGGAGATATTTACTGTATATTGAAATAATGGTTTGGAAATGTGCAGCAAACCATTTTAAATCCTCCAAGTGAATAATTGCTTTTCAGACTTGATTTCTGTCTGCAGAGGTTATTGCACTGTATATACTCAACTCATACAAAGTATAGTTTGGCTTACATGGGGATGCAATTATTCTTTAAAATCTCCTGTCAAATGTTTTGCTTTGAGGATTCTCCTGTGTTGGAGGATCCTAAGCTTCTTCCTGTCCCTGTATTTCAGATACTTGCCATGGGCTTGTAGCTACTTTATTGCTGTAAAATTTAACTAGATAAAGGCATAATTGTTACACATTTTCCTTTTAAATTATTTGGGATACACAGCACTTCTTATAATTAGCTTTGCTCCATCTTTCTTCATCCTGGATCTCTTGGTAATGTTGTTTTTGAGATAGAAGATGTTAATCCCTTTGTTGAGATCAGCCATATGCTCTTTTCCCCTAATTGTAATTGCTTTCTTTTTATAAATTGCCATGGTATTATTGAATGCACATTGGTGAGTGGATTTGTGCTTTGGCTGGCAGGGAAAATGTTATAGTTGTGAACTGTGCTGTATAATAATCTTCATAAGAGAGGGATGAAATTTTTTTGTCACTCTTTCATCAAAATATATTTTTATTGAAGTTGAAATGTTGGAAGGAATGTATTGATCCTGACAAACTGACAGGAAAAAGTAGAATCATCAGGTTTTGACAACACTGATTTATTCTTTTTTAGTTGAATTTTTAATATTGGCTATTGCTATTTTTAATATCATATGCACAGATAATTTGCATTTGACCTTGTGTTCTTCTTGTTTCAATCTCTCTGTCTGCTCTAAGGCTGGTTTTGTAAAACTTTTCAATTTCTGACATTTGCCTGACCCATTCTTAAAGATCTGAGGTTCATTACCTCCGCAACAATCTATTCTAGTGTTTTTTTTTATTTTTTTCATTCCTTTCTATAACAAAAATAAATGTGCTGTGTTGCAATTAATTGCAGGAGATTTTAGTTGTGGACTAGCTCTGGTTTATTGTCCTGCTATTCCAGGCAATGATCATTTCAGGTTATACAAGCTAAGTAGAGTTGGGTCTAGGGTCTAAAAGTCTCTGGTTTTGAAGGGAGACTCAAAAAGAAATGGTAAGCAGACTTTGGTTTGTGGAGTTCTTCCATTTTAAAAATAAGCTCATTTTCCTATGTAGTTAAAATTGTCACCAAAGTGTCACCAAAATGTTGCAGAACTTTCTAAAGTGTGAATTAGTATTGAATTATTATTGTTATTGAATTATTTTGCTGGCTTTCTACAATGAGGGAAAAAAAAAATTAACTAAGCATTTCAGAAATCTCTGCCATCAAGAATGCTTTCCAATTACCTTCCATCATCTTCTGCTTGAATCTGGTTTAGGACGTATTTCCCTATCCCTATTCGCTGCGCTTCTGCCTTGTACGACATCCTCAAGATGATTCTTTGAGGAAACTAGTGAAATTATGTTTTGTTTTGTTTTTCCTACCCCATGCATGAAAAGTTTTAATTAGAAAAACAGCATCTATCAAAGCCTAGACTTGTACAGTCGTGGCTCTAGGGAATCTGGTTCTGAATTGGTTTTGCAAACTGATGGCTCCTTCAGCTCTGGAATTATGCTGGAGTCTCTACAAATGGAGCACATGAATGAATATAAACCTGTGACTTAATGAAATTCCTCACTGTAGATTAAGTTCAGAGTCTTCAATCAGACATCAGAAATACTGATCTGAAAAAATTAGGACTATAGGCATGAAAGAGGAATATTAATCACACTATGCTGCTACTGTCTGCTTCTTTCCCATTGATTCCCATTGGGGCCAGATTGGAGAAGACCTCCTTGATGTGCCAATTAGCACGTATGCACATACAGACAAGCCTACTGTGGGGCAAGAGCATTATTAGAAAATGCATATTGCATTCTAAGTTTGTTGGCATAACTAGTTCCTTCATAATTTGTTGAGTATTGATCAGTTATAAAACCTGGGGTCAGAATGGTTTCTAAAGGACTTTTCCAGTTGCATCTCTCTATTAGCAAAGGTAATTAAACTCATTTCATTAGTTTATGTAATCTAAAGTAAATTAGTGAAACTCTGATTACACTTAAAATACACGATCTTGCAGTTATCTTGAAGGTTTTAAAAATACAGACATATCGTCAACCTAAATGCTAAACTTCTGTAGCCTAGTAGATATTTCTTTCTGAGGCAAGGTGTTTATGTTGTACAAGATTTGTGTTGGTAGTTCTTCGCTGATATATCTAGTTATACCAATCGCAAACTGTATGACAATTAAATCCGAATTGGAGAGTCCTCTTTTGAGGACTCCTACATGACACACACATACATTCACCATGTTAAACAAGGCAGATAGTAATTACATATAAAGGCTGGAAAAAATTTGGATGAATTAAGTGGTGTCATAAATGAAGTTCACCAAAAGCAAAAGATTGTCTATTTATTAAACGTATTCAGCTACAGAGGAAAACAAATATCTAATAAGTGTTGATTTCTTTTTAATAAACATTTTTCATTTTCAAAGGCATGCGTGTGCTAGCAGACACCATTTTGTGTTTTTGTTTGTTTTTTTTTTTTTTTTATGGAAAACAGCTTGTTTTTAAAACAGTTGGAGTGCTATAGACTATATTTAAAAACAGAATTAATGCACCTTCAGCTCCGATTTGAGAGCATCAAATAGCATTTATTAAGAAGGAAAAGGTAAACACATAGCCAGATTTCTCATTCTGCAGGCATTAACTGATTGTGTTGGGAAAACAGAACTTCTGAACACGAGATGGGAGAAAACAGTTATACCTGTGTTTTCAAAACAGCTAAAATTGGACTTACATGTCCTGAAGAAATACTTCTGTTTTGGAAAAAGTGGAGTAAATCATTCTAAGTTATTTCAGAGAAAGCATCTCTTTCCCACTTACTGATGAAGAATGATGAAGACAATTGTTTTGACTTCACCATTTGCCTTTTACATTATAAATCATAGTAAATCAAAATGACCTGGCAGTTATATAGTCAGTTTGAATATGTGAAGGGGAGATAAAACACCGCAAAGAGGTCAAAACAAAAAGTCATTTTGACTGATCTGAAATGAAACCATTCGATGGGAAAAGATAGCTACAAAGCTTAAATGTTCTTTTTTTTTTTTTTTTTTTGAATGAACAAAATAAAACGAAATTTCTTTGAACTTTTATGTTATAGCAGTTCTAACTACATATATTCTGCTTTTTATGGCTGGGTATTAACATTATGGATATTTCTGTTTTATTTGGTAGTATTAGGAGAAAGCTATAGAGCTGATCAGACAATATTGATGATTAAATACTGTCTATTCATAAATACATTTTTTTTGTGTGTGTTTTAGGGAGTTTTACAGAGATACTCACTAAAGTTTTAATGTAACAAGCCAAATTGCAAAAGTTGAAGTGATGGGTTACAGTGGATTTTTTTAAAGTATTTTTCTTTAAGGTAGTTTCTGAACTCATGCATCTCTTCTGATTTAGAAAAAATACAATTTTGAAATGCTTTAATACCTGAAAGTGTAGTTCTCCAGCACTCCAGTTCATTTTCTTGTCACTGCAGGAGACATTTCTTATTGGCAATCTCAGAGGAAAGCTATAGTCCTGAATGGGAAATGAAAAAGGTAATTTTCATTAAAATATAACAACAAAATCACATGAGAATTTGAGAGCGCAGTCAATTCAGCCATGTAAATAAAACAGATGTTTTCCTGTGATAAAAGTGGGGAAAAAATATGGCAGAGAATTAAAAAGCCCTGCTTCTTGCACTTGCACACACAGTGACAGAAGCTGCAGGCCATGAAATACCAAATCCAGGGCACATCCCTACCGATTCTTCAGCCCCCGCTCTCGATACTGGGTCTCCAAATGGGCTGCCCTGCCCAGGAGAGGCAGCTCGTCTTTCTCGTAGTAAAATCCCTATCCGTGTTATATGACAGAAAGTTAAGTCCATCCTAAGTGACGTGAGCAGTGGCACAAGGTATTCAACAGTCCTTTCTGGGAAGCATCCGAGGGTTGTTGGCGAGTCTATATGTTACTGATTTCAGAGCAAGGATTGGTGCTGTGATGATAAAAATCAGGAAAAGGGGCCAGTTCTCCAAAAAACACATTGAAAAGAAAAACTGTTGTGATAAAACCGTTTTGAAGGTTTGCTCGACCGTTGCTGAGGCCTGCCCTTTCCACCAGGACGCGTGAGGGGTTTCGAGCCCTGTTACTCGGCAGATGGTTTCTTCCACAGAGGATCACGTGTGCAAGAGGTGACAATACTTTTAATAAGCCGGAGTCACGGTGTATCTCTGCGTATGCGGGAAAGGACCCGTCTAACGTGCTACCTTCCCCTGCGAAGTGAGCTGCCTGGCTGCTCTACCTGTGTACCCCGAATGAGCTGACTGAGGCCATTGCTGGAAGAAAAGGGCCCTCTGGGGGGGCCTGGCAGCAAGGCTCACCGTTTTAAAAAGTTTTAAATTATGTTTTCTCTGTCATGCGCTCTTCTGCTCGCAGGTGACACAGATGTGGCTCCACACGGCTTTCCGGCCCCACGGGTGCTCCGGCCGGGATCAGACCCTGCACCCACAGAATGGCGTCGGCGGCAGGGGCGCCATTTTGTCCTTGGCTGCCTCTGAGTGCCCGCTGCCCCAACCAGGCTGCCCGGGCACCTCCTGGCCTCATTGGGAATCCTGCAAGCGGCTGATCCGAGGGAGTCGCTCCTGCCTTGCCATCCCTGTGTAAAGAGCACCGGGGAGCACCAGAGGAAAGCACCGTAGGGGCGGCAGGGAGGGGTTTAGCGCGATGCCATTGAGCCCCGAGGAGGTGGCTCAATGGCCCCCCTATTGCTTTCAGCTCGGCTCCTCAGAGGCGTTGGGACATGCAGGCCAGCAAAACAAACAAACAACACACAGAAAGAACCCCCCCAAAACAGAAAACAGGATCATTTCTAATCCCAGGTTGTTCTTGAAATGGAAGCCACAGTGTTCGCGGATTTCAGTTAAAATTGAACTATTGGTGTTGTTGGCCGAGGGATTCTGTATTGGTCTAGACAAAGAAAAAAAAGGTGAAGGGGGAGCCTGCAAAAAATAATATGTATATACACATTCTTAAGCACTGTGAATTTGGTACTTTATTACCATCTTTAACTTGAGTGAATCCTTGCCTTTTGTCAATTTTTAGAAGCTGTGGCACTGCCAATTCAAGGAAAGGTGAAAACCAAAAATCATCCAGGCAACTGTGCAAGTATTTTGCTTAGCTGCTGCTCTTCCAGTTAAGATACAGATACATTTAAAATACAGGAAGTATGTATTTAATATTCTAAATACCAGGTATAACACAAGTTTTCATGACAAAAAGCTGTTTTAACTGACATTAACAGCACCACACAACTCTGGAAAGCCTCCCACTTGAATGTGTTTTGCACATGGCATTTAAGGATTTTGGTGTACATGAGTAGACAAATTAAAAACAAACCTCCACGAGATTAATATATAAAGATTTAGTTTTCAGTGTTGTCAGTCAAGTTTATTGCTATTGTATAATAATAGTAGCTGTGTCTTTTCCACCTTAATATTGTTTTTGAATAAAAGCAGTGGCTTGGAGCTGGAATAATTGAAAATCAGTCAGTCTTAAAACAAACAGAGGTACTTGCTATTCCATTCTCACCAGCAATAGCTGTTGCTCAGAACTGCTCAGCAATATCTTGACTTTTGGCATAAATGCATTTAGAAAAACTTCCTGTGCATCTGAATGGTGCAAAGAAAAAACTAATTTTGGAAGTTTTAGTCACTTCTACACCCAGAAAAACTCAAAACAGGAGAGTTTGACACTACTGTCACCAATAAAACACAGTTTATCAGATTGTTCTCTTAGGTAAAATATGGTAAAGGTTATCCTGTAAATGGAATATTTTAATATGGGTTTAAAATGTCCTTCAGAGATATAGCCATAACCAAAATCAAGGGTGTATGGATTTTCTTGAAGGGATGACAAAATACTAGTCATTAATGATATTAATAGCTTTTTAAGTTTTCCAGGTTTAATCTGTGTGTGATTTAAAATGTTGGGATAGTATTTTACCTCTGAAGGTAAAAAGAAGCTTTCAAAATATCTTTCTTCAGGATTGAGGGGCAAAAAGTTGGAACAATGAAATTCTAGATAATATGAAAAACTCTGAGAGGATATGGGGAGATCAGATTACTTTGTTAAAACTTATTTTGGTTTCCTGTGGTTTTTATTTGTATTCTTTCCAATTTTGCACTGTATTATAAAAGACTATATGTCACATTTTATATAAAAGATAATTAATAGCTTACTATTTCCTAATGCTATTAAATTTGAAATTTTTACTATGTTCAACGTCGTGTTTAATTTTTTTTATTGTGTCACTCTCATCCACCATTTTTTTTTCTTTTTATTGAAAAAAATACAGAAAAGAATGTAACTGCTAAGGGTATAAATATAAAGTAAATATTTGTTTTTGAATAGCTCTTACTCTGATTTGTAAGAATGCAGATACTGTGGAGTCCAAAGTGCCAGCTCTTTGCTCCAGATTACTTTAATTTGCTTGCAAACGGTTTCTTAATAAGAGTGAGAGAATCTCTGAAACTTAGTCTTGAATCCCAGTTGTTGCCAAATCACAGTTATCCCTGAATAAGTTAATTTGTGCACAACTGTTATACGGGGAGATCTTCAGGGAAAGGTTTGACTATGCTAGCTAATGTTGCAGTAGAAGTAATGGAAAAACAAAGGCGTGATAAAATCAAATCATGAAAGGTAAATAAGGGAAACATTAGTAGTATTTAATTATCTCTGCAAGAGTCTTTGCTGAGGCAGTGCAAGAGGGCAAACTATATGCTTTGGATGACAGTATAAGAAGAATTGTTGTGATTTGAAACACAGACAGCTGCAATTAATGGCTGAGTTTACTGTTCTTTTTCCTGCTAATTCCTTTGTTAGTTCTCTATGTATTTCTTTCTTTACAATCAAGGAAATAAATTATTTACTGAAACCTCCACTCAGCCCCTCTACTCAGCCCTGGGGAGGCCACACCTGGAGTACTGTGTCCAGTTCTGGGCTCCCCAGTACAAGAGGGATGTGGAGCTGCTGGAGAGAGTCCAGCGCAGGGCTACGAGGATGATCCGGGGCCTGGAACATCTGCCCTGTGAGGAAAGGGTGAGCTGGGCCTGTTCAGCCTGGAGAAGAGAAGGCTGAGAGGAGACCTGATCAGTGTCTATCAGGACCTCAAGGGAGGCAGTGAGGAGGATGGGGCGGCCTCTTCTCAGTGGTGGCCACTGATAGGACTAGAGGAAACGGCCACAAACTGAAACACCAAAAGTTCCACAGGAACTTAAGGAAAAATGTCTTGCCAGTGAGGGTGCCAGAGCCCTGGCACAGGCTGCCCAGGGAGGCTGTGGAGTCTCCTTCTCTGGAGATCTTCCCAACCCGCTTGGACGCAGTCCTGAGCCACGTGCTGTAGGTGACCCTGCGTGTGCAGCGGGGTTGGACTAGGTGATCTCTAGAGGTCCCTTCCAACCTTAAGCATTCTATGATTCTATCATTGTATGAAACAGAGTGTTTTGTTTTTTTTTTTCCCCTGTAACACCTCCTTTCTGGATAGAGCAAGAAAATGAAATGGAGTGGAGAAATCTCTCCCTGCTTGGTATTATTTAGGACTGAGATAGGAAATTTCTAAGTTGAATTCTTTATTTATTTCCACTTATGGAGTGTTATACTCCTGCTAAGGTTTTCCATGTACTGTGGCTGAAATGTGATCATTGTAATAACTGCATGATAAAATGAATAATAATAAAGCCAAAAGAAAAGGTGTGTTGTATTTCAGTGTATTTATTATTAATCATTGTTTCATTGTTTATTTACATGAGAGTGAAGTTATTAGAGTATGTTGTATTTTGTATGTGTGTTTATGTGTATATATAGAGAATACATATGCATAATATATGTATATATGTATACATATACATCATATATGTATGTGTGTGTGTAAAAATAAGGACTTTGCCTTTAGGGTACTGCAATCTTAGTTAAAAGCGAATTTTATATGGCATCTGTTGTTGGAGTTCCTGTTATTCTTTCAAAGCTCCTATTGCTAAAAATGTTTGTCACTATTTTGGAATACGGCATAATTTCTTTTAGCAGTTTGCTTTACCCTGTCAGGATTAAGAGGTACAAGCAGCAATTACTGGCTATTAATGTCTTTACTGTGTGCAAGTTATTTGGATGCTCTTGCTTTACCATGGCAACAATGCTTTACCATTGCCATTGAGTAGTGTTATTGACTACTGTCAGTAATACTGAGTTATATTCATAAATAATCAAGGCTGGCTGTTCTTGTAGTGTAGAGGGTTGAAGGGAACTGAAGGCCAATGACAGCAGTGATGTCAAGCAACACTGACTTATGAGGTATACTTGGGTTCAGCCCAAAAGTTGGAGATAATTTCTCAAAAGATGAGTGACCATCCTCAGCTAGTTGCAGTCATACTTTAACTGCTATCAGGAGGAAGAACTGTGTTGCATCTCCCCCCAGCTGAGCACCTCTACCTCTGGGCTTGATTTTGCGTGACTCTTGCCTTTCAAAGATACAAGGGTTGCAAACACTGTCGAGTTCCACTGGGGTTTTGTGGATTGGTGACAGTGGAGCAAGTAGTGTGTGAAGCTGTTGGCATAGTTTTGACTTGCCAAGATATCCATGAGTATCCATCTGCCCCTTAGGTTGATGGTAGAAGGGAACACTGTTGCGGAGCAGTGATAACTGCACCTAAAAAGCAACTGCAATCTCCATTACCAAGAAAGGAAATCATGAGATTCTTGAGTCCTGTTACCTTCTTCTAGTTATGAAAGAGGTGGACGTTCTGCTTTTGACTTTGTAAAGTTCACATCTCAGTCTGAGATTTACTATTGTAATCTATCTCTTTTTTTTGTTGGTTTTATTATGGGAAATAAGAAATCACCCCCAAACCCTCCCAGCCTGATGATCCAGGTTATGTTGTCAATCCTTATTGCGATCTCAGTGAGCTTTGAATCTGTACAAGGAAAGACAAACTGAGAAACATGTTGAGATTTGGCCTTTGCTACTTGTATTTCATAGAGATCAATTTGAAATGCGTTCATTGTTTACAACACATTGTGTCAAACACATAAACAAAAACAAAGAATGTTTTAGGGAAGGTCATCACCTTCCATCTGTGTGCAGGGTTCATAAATTCATATCTAAGTGCTGATATGTAAACGGCCTAAATTTTACAAGTGCTGAGCAATCCCAGATGCAACAGAACTGATGGTTTTCAAAAAGAAGCAGAGTTAAATCCTGAGCAAATGAAGATTATATGCACATTTGCAGTTCAGCTGAACTAATATTCTGGCAATCGTACAAGCTTTTGGAAGAATCTTTTAATTTACTAATGTTTGGTATGAGTTTAAAATCCTCTAAATAAAGATATTTGGCTCACTGGGAATATCAATGCTTAAGATTACCCATGTTCTGATTATCTCTTCCCCAGAGGAGTTCACCATGGGGCCAACTTTATAACAGACACACAAAACTGAGATCAGCAGTATTATGTTCCTGCATTTATTACAGTGTTAATGTTGCTGTCTTCATTGAAGTTCAGACCTAATACATCTTTATCTTTTTTTTTTCTCTCTTTTTCATTTTAGACAAAGTGTTAGATAATTTATTAATGTTCTTATGTAAATTGCTTCCAAGTGTTTTGTTTTTTCTTTGTTATTGTTATGCCAGATTTCTCTCCTTCTATTTCAATTTATAAAATAAAGCCTAAATAATGAAACTTATGTTTGGGGGGGGGTTGACCAAAATTTCAATAAATATTACTATAGTCGGTTGTTTTTTGAGAGAATTCTATGTAGACTTGACTTCCTGTATTTTGGTATTGCATTTTGACTTTTCAAAATTTATAGCTAAAATAGTATGTATTGACAGAAGCTGATGTTCTTTTGCTTAGCAAGTGAAAAATGTGATGCTAAACACCTAAAATGGCATATAAAAATACTTTAAATTGTGTTCACATAACATCTCAATTCATTGTGCTACCTTTATTTATCTCAAACTAAGGAAGTTATAAATAGAGATTTGATACAGTGTTTATTGCTTGGTGATGTAAGCACCATATACACATTTTAAAAAATGCCTAAACTAAAATGCCTAAGCTTCCATTTCTAAAGCTGCAGGTGGGAGAATTTTGAAAACGTGATGTTGCTTGAAGATCTGCATAGATACCTGCTAGAACTTCTAAAACTTTTTGAATTATGAGTCAGCAGGAACTATTAAATAGAAAACAAAGATAATTAGAGATAATTAATGTTTGTGTCTTATGCTGCTGCTGTGGCTATTCAGCTTTTATGTCCAGAAGAGGCCTTGACTACTATAAGATTATTTGTGTTTATAGCATACTCCACTTGATCATGTAGACGTGTCCTAAACCCAGTTAAATTAGGTAATTTATCTGCCTTAAATGTGAAAATATCCTGTATGACTTTTTTTTTTTTTCCCTCCATTTTCTAGATATCTTTGAAAATCATTTTCTGGTTTGGAATTTGATGCAGTCAACAAGTGCCATTATGGATTAAACTGCTAAGGGATTAAAAGGTGGCTTTACTTGTAAGATGTGGGAAGGTAAAATAGCAAATTCTGTTCAGCACTGGCAGTACAGAGGAGTGAACGGACACGACGTAATGTAGACAAACAAAAATTGAATGTAGACAAAAAAAGCAACTCGTAACTAATACAAGAGTGCCAATTTCTCCTGTTAACAGTGGACATCTGGTAACGTCCACCATTAAGTAATACACCTAGTAGTAATTTGCAGACTCTCTCTTCTGGAGTGCTGTCACCAGGTTTGCTGGCTGTGTTTATTCAACATGCATTAAACCAGAGTATGCTGAGGTGTGCAGGATGGCATCTGATCTGTCCACGGCATCTTTTTTCCCATCATTTAACATTCGTTCAGGTTCTTTACATGCTTGAGGGGGGGAATGAAGATTTTGCCTTTGTTCGCTAATGTGGTTGGAAGGCTGTTGAAAAGATGATTGTTGCAGTCATTGTTGTTCCAGGAAGTCTTTTCTTAGACTGTCTGCAGGTGTCATTTTAATACTTTCCCGTGGCTTAACTCTGGGTTATTCTGGGATTTAGAAAACCCTACAGAGTTAATCTTCTGACCTGGATGTCTCTGTAAGACATCCTAGAGCAGTATTTTAAAGAGAAAATTTGCATTAGGACCAAAAAGGAGGGGATTCTCCTTCTGTTATGTTGCTAGTTTTCTGATTGGCTTCAGGCCAAGACTTCATTGAACTGGTCTGAACATATAAGAGTCGGTTTGAATATCTAAATGTAGGTACTCTGTGAAAACTGACTTTCTTGTCTGCAGAATATGTTGTCTCCCACATGCGTATAGTTGTGTTACAGGAATGACTTTTTTATTTTATTTGTATAGTTCCTAACAAAAACTGTGGTATAATACTTCACTAGGTTTTTTGAGTGCTATCGTAATTCACATAGTGAATAAATATTATGTTTGTTTTAACAATACTAGCATTTGCTCATGAAACACTTGCAGTGCATTTGCTTCTGGATTAAAAAGAAAGCACCACTAACTGCATGAATTATTAAAGGCTCATTTTATTTTTATGAATATCCTGAAAAATCAAACCTTCCAAAATCTGAAGTGCGTGCTCTACATGCAATATGTTATTATAAAAATAATTAATTCCACATAATTTATCCCACACTCTGCTGTTAACTAGTATGACAGAATGAAGTGACTAATGTTATCTGTTTAACCTCATTTGCTTCATTGGTGTGTCATAAGAAAGTGTCACTTTCCGTGGGTAGACACAACAGCTTTGTCAGTGATTTGTGACATTGGTAGGCTATTAATATATAGATAATAATATAGCTGAAGAAAGCATCCAAAATATGTTTCAGCTAATTGACTGCAGCCTTTATCTTCACATTCTCTGATTTGTAGGTTCAGACCAGGCAAACTGTTGCTAATTGCTAAGGCTTCAATAGGTAATTTAAGAGAGCACAAAAATCCTATGGAATCTGTGCTTTAACCCGTGTGTCCTGCTGAGCCTCCTGAATATTATTGCCAAAACCAATTGCACTTCACCTGTGGTATAATAAGTTACTTTTATCTTCCTGCAAGTAAAATTGGATAAAGGGAGGTACTTGGACTGTTGTGATCTGCATTACAAGTATGAATAACAAAGTCTAGCATAGAGTATGTGTGACTGTAATGGGATATACTGTACAAACAAATAATTCTGTGTGTTAGCCAAACTACAGGAAAAATATATGGCATAAAATTTACTTTGGCCCCTATTAAGATCAACATTTCTAGCCTGTAATGAGAAACTGCTACCTTTATTCTGCTGGGCATTACTTTGTCTTTTGGTGAAGCCCAAGTGGAGACCAACCTTTAGACCAGAGCAACGGGAACTCAGATCCACAGCATAAAATGAGATGACTGGGTGGGCCACAGATTGAGCACAGTTTGTAGAGCAGATTTATCCACCCTGTAGAGCAGAGGTTTTGTTAAACCTCATGTAAATACAGCTGAGCTGTTTCTAACCTGAGTCAGCGTGGTATAGGAGATGGAGTGATGTGGCCGTTGACCACCAGAGACTTGAGTAGTCTTCATGGAGGCCAACTACACTGCAGTTAACACCTCAGCTTGCTGAAATAAACTTGGCTAAGTAGTGGTGATAGCCCTTAGATGCAGTGCCAGCGTAGTTGTTGGACTTAATTTCACTGGTGTCTCCTCTTGTATTCACAGGTCCCAGTGACCTATAAGCAGCAGCCAAACTGCGACTGTAACTGCTAGTGACATTGCCCAGAATGCCAAACAGCCGCGCTAACACTTTCATGTGCGCTGGCTGCAGCCCAACGAGACCACACCAGCGCTCCCGTGTTTCCGTGCTGACCGCTGGCTGCAGGAGCATCCCAGCATCCCTGTGACAGCTCTTGGAAACGGTCCAGTGGATTAGTGGTTTTGAGCAGCACGGCCAAATTGGACAGTGCAAAGCTGCTGGAATGGGGTGCTTGGAGTATGCCTCTGGAAAGGGATAAAGGCAAGAATATTATTATCCCTACAAAGCAGTGAGGCAGCCTTGAGCGACATATGCATCAAACTGGGAATTACTGAAGCGCAAACGCGACACTTGTGTTGCCCTGTCCCCATGTGGAATCCCTGCATCCAGCACCTGCCCCTCCAGAGGCTTGGTGGCCTCATCTGACCTGGCTATAACTACTGCATTACTAAAGATAGTTTCTTCTCTTGGAAGCATTCACAAAGGTCTGTATCTTCACCCTTCTACCCCTTAGGAAGAAAATAAAGCAGTCTTTCAGCTGCCACTTTCAGTGTTCTCATGCAGTGCAGGCTTTATTTGGCATGTAATTGGAATTGAAAGGTGAGAGAGTAAAAGCAAGGTTAGACTGAATATAAATGTAGTGCATTCAGATACAACAGCAAGTGTATCATGAGCTGGTAAATTAAAAACAAACAAAAAAAGATGGGACAAATTCAAAATGAAAAATCTTGTACCACAGACATTTTGTGTGGCTTGGTTCCTGGGCTGTCAGTTTTCTTTGAGCCCAAGTTAGCACCTACCACCACCTGGAGTAGCGGTTTTGTTCTTTATTCTCCCTCATGGGCAGAGAACAGAGAGGGGTCTGTGCCTCCTTCCTCCCTCTCTGTCTTCAGGCAGTGCTTCCTGACTTTGTGATTCTTGGAACGTTCTGGGAGATGTTCCACAGCCAGAGAATATGGCCAACAGGAGGAATAGGAATCTGGTTCCTATCCGCACGTGGAAATCTCTGTTTGTTCTGATATGGTTTTCAGAATCTTTGGATCATGGGAACAAGTAAAATTTTCTTCCCTCTTCCTTTTCTTCCTATTTCAGGACAAAATTAGAAGTTGAAATGTTGAGTTCTCCTGTAGGATAGAGACTTTAAATCACCTGCCTTTGTACTCCATGCTAATGAGTGATGAAACAGTTTGCAAATAAACTGGGGGGAAAAAAAAAAAAAAGAAAAAAAAAGATTTGAGTATCATACATACAAACCCAGTTGAAGTGATTAATGGGCCATTATTTGTAACACAATGAAAGTCACAGAACTAAACCACCAATGATTTAAAATGCTTTGCACATTGTTTTGAATAATTTGAAAACATTTCAGGCAAGAATTAAGCTCAAAAGTATCCTGGCCAAAATGTTAAAGTGAATCTGACAGGTTGATTAATTTATTAGAACTGTTTGAAGAGAAGAATGAACAGTGATTTGAGAAAATAGAAGCAAGTTGGGTACATGGGATAGCCTGTCTTCCAGCACTGAATGTGGTGGATGGCTTCCTATACCTTATGTAATAAATATTTGAATAAGAAAAAGTGCAAAAAACAAATTTGTCACTGGAAGAACACTTCATTCCATCTGTTGATGTTGGATAGAGGCTTTCAAAGAAACCCTGATTCATCACAGGAGTTTAAACATGTGCTTAGATTGCAGACATATGTTTAAGTATTTTCTGAGACTGGTGAAACACCGTAATGTGCCTAGCTTGAAGTAAGCATTTAACTACTTGGGGTGCAGGAGAGAGGAAGGCAGGGGCACTTTTAAAAATTGGCTTTTGAGAAACGGGCTTATGAAACTGTATTTTGAAGATTACCAAGTAAGAAATGTGGGAAATGTTGTGTCTGTTTTCACATTTTGTTTTGGGTTTGCGTCTCTAGGATAGTTTTCTATGGCTTCCTGGACCTGCAGCCAGTAAAATACTAGTCTTTATTAGAAAACTGCTATGTTTACCTAATTTTCTAAATTCCTTCATATTTTATGCCGAAATTATGTCAGATATGTAATGCCTGAAAAGTTATTGCTTGCTTGACTGATTACATGCACTGTTAAGTTTACTTGGATGTGGATAGCTTAGCTGAGCCCAGAAAACATAGATCTATGTATTTTCAAGTTTCAGGTTCTATTTTTGTTTGTTTAGTCTGAACTCTTATGTAACACTGGAGATACAGGAATAAGTCTGTTGTCTTCCATTTCACCTGTGCTTCTAAAGTACACAGAGCATCAGAGACTGGATATACTAAGCCAAATGAATGCATTCATCTTTTTAATCCTCTGACAGATTAGAAATGGGATGAGGTCTTGGTTTTGGAAGATTTCCCCCAAAGTTTATTTAAATTCTGTGATTTTGTTGATGCTTTTGGTCAACACAGTTATTCTGAAGAAGAGAGAAAATGAGTCTTCAGCACTTCAAAGTAATATGTATGGTAAAGAAGATGTATTATTTCTGGATTTTCTGTTTAAACGTAAATTAAAAGCTGCCCCCACCAGCAAAGCCCTACATTTAGACATAGCATGAAACTGTAAGGCTCAACATTTTAAAGCAGTCAGAAGAAACTTTTTTTTTTACCCAGCTGGTCTCTGGAACTTATCGTTATGGTATATGGACTGAAAGAGGGGAGGGAATATTAAAAATAGTGTGGATCGTTTGTATAAAAATATTAGAAATAATGCCTTACTGCAAGGTTAGGGATGGGAGTTTCAAAAAAGAAAAAAAAATCCCAGGAATTTGGCTGAAGCATAAATTTTCATGCTTAAAAAATACCAGCCTCCCCCTCCAAAAAAACAAAAAACAACCCGATCTCCTTGGGGCAGGAATAGTTTCCTGCTCCAGAGAGAACTGATACCTCCCACACCATACCGTGTTACTTGCAGGGCTCTTAACAGTAACTAACAAGAGAAGATGGGATCATTACAGAGAATTTAATTTTCACTAAAAGAAAAGCTTTGTATAAGGCGTGACTTTTTTTTCCCTGAAACTATTAATCAACTTTGTACTTGAAGAAAGCAGATGATTGCAGCTGAACCACTTATATGCTGATAAATCATATATAATCCTATTTTATGTTGTATCTGTCATTTTAGGTTGTTTTATGGAATAAATGCAAACCTCTGAGTCCAGGTTAGTCCTTGGAGTACCTTGCAACCAAAGAAATAGGCTTCATTTCTGAAGTCTGATTGGATTAGGAGTATTTGATTATGACTTTGGTTATGACTTTGAAAGAGTCTGCTGATATATGAGGCCTGAGTTGTTAAGCTGCTACATAATGAGTTAATATCTCATCCTTGTAACATGAAGGGTTTGTCTCATGCTATACTTTGGGAAGTGATAAAAACTTGTTGTTTTAAAAAGGACATTGATTCTATTAATTCCTTTGTGGGTTCGCATAAGACAAATGAGAGGTTTTTCTTGCAATGTTAAAGCTGGATCCTCTGAGATCAATGGCTGTGAGTGTGCTGAGCATCTTACAGGATCTGACTCTTAATTGAGTTATGTTAGCATTTGTCTCACTTGTAAATGATGCCAGTGACCATTCATCTTCTAACTCTGTCTCCAGTTTGGTGAAATGTGGAAAGTATTTTTTCCCCCAAAAATGCTTAAAAATAGCTTTTTATGTTACGTTTGTTGGATCTAAAAAATCAAATAGTGTTTTTAACATCTTTTTTTCCTTTTTTAAATAATTGCTCAGGAGATTATGATGGTGATTTGACTTCCAAAGTTAATTCCCATGTCCCAAAAGTACAGGACAGGCTGGTGCTGTGAGCAGCTATCAGAGGACATAGATTGCTTGTTTTTTTTTTTTTTTTTTTTTTCTCTCCAGACTCTGTGACCTTGAACAATTCAGTAGAGCACTCTGCCTCGCTTTAGCAATTCATGTGATGAATACCAAGTTATACTGTAGCTAGCTCCCAGGGGTATGGAGCAGGCTTAATTAATGAGTTGGTAATGTTCTTTGAGATCCACTGATCTGACCTTTCTGCCTGTACTATCAAAGTGCTTGTCCATGTCCTTATCCATGAGCAAACTGATAACAAACATCTCTTCCTGCTGTCTCTTCACCTTGTCCGCTCATGTCTGTTTGATGTGCTTCTGCCTGAATCATCTGCATGGCCATTTCTTCTGACCACTTCCCTTATTCCTCCACTGTCTTTACTGCCTCCACTGCTTTAAGCACAGGCATCAGTATTTTCACCTTTAACTATTATACAGAGCTATTCAGTTGCACTGACCTGTCAGGTTTAATTTGATATTGCCAGTTTTGATGTTGCCTTAACTTTCTTTGAAGAGGAAGTACAGCCTCGAGCATTTTTCTCCCTACAAGCACCTTCAGGATTTCTGTTTTGTAAACCCTGAACAGTGGAAGAGTTTTGTGTGAATATCTCCTCTACATGCTGCCCAACTCCTCCTTTCCATCCTCCTTCTTTATCCCTCTTGGGATTTGGTTTAGGAAATGGTGCTACCATTGATAAAATCCACCACAGACGTAAATGTGGGGGTTGTTACATCAACTCCTAAGTTTTGCATATGCTAAAGAAGTTGCATGGACTGTGACTAAGATGTTCAATTAGTTATGGGTTTAAATCTTGTCTGGAAAACTCTACCCTGGTTAGGGTTTTGCATTTGCCTACTTGAGAAGCTGTTCCACTGTTCGGCTGGGTGTAGCCATTGCTACAACAAAGCAGTAGTGCCTTCTCCGCTTCTGATTATCTACTTATTCACCAGCACATTGGGAACCTAATCTCTTGTTATGACTTTAATAAAATGCCTTCAACCCCAACAAGTTGTCGCATAAGGAAAAAAAGCTCATAGCACTAATATAATAATCATCTTCAATTTCCTGTGCAGAATATAGATTTTTCTGTTAGTGAGTAGAGCAAAAGAAAGAATTATTTTCCAAGTTTTATTAAGTATTTCTTATATGTGTGTGTGTATATATGTATAAGCTTTTACTAAAATGTAGTTATGTAGTTAGAGGAATAAATATTTTAAGGGTTTATTTTCAAATGTAGCTGCAATGAAGCAAATGCTCTTGAAATATAGGAAGTGATACAGAATTATGCAGAACAGTTAGCCCAACTCCAATCTTAGTGTCTGCAATGCTACAGCTTTTATCCAAGCACAACATCGATTGTTTGCGCTAGAATGAACTCAAAAAGTCCGTTATCATTTGTCTAGCAAACGTACCTACTTCATGCAGTGTTCCTTGCTGTTCCAAACAAGTGTTTCTATCCATCCCATGCACAAATGTAACTCACCTAGATAGACTTCATCCAAGGTGCAAGTAACTGTGTCACAAGAGGATTGTTACCTCACAAAGAAGGCTTTTCACACGTAATGGAAAGAAGGAAAGACAAACATATAGATGAAGGGAAGGAAGGTGAATCTAGAATGATTGTGAAGCCCAGCTGGCAGAATATGAGAAGTAAAAGCACGTATAAAACATTTATGAGAATGCACGGAAATGTTGCTCAACTGCAAAGCCTTCTGTTAATCCTTCCACAATGAAAGAGAAAGGAGATACGCAAGCTTTCCAAATGGCTGATAAAATTATATCCTGAAATCAATGATGTGCTTCCATATAAGCTACTCTTTTGATGCAGCAAAAAGTTAAGAAATGCAACATCCTGCTTTTCAGTATTGATGAGGGAACAGATTTCCTGGTTTTGGCTAAGAGATGCAGGTCTTTTAATGAAGAAAATACAAGCTCATACATTTACTGTCTCACTCTTT
Organism: Nothocercus julius; assembly: GCA_013398735.1. Taxonomy (NCBI): domain Eukaryota; kingdom Metazoa; phylum Chordata; class Aves; order Tinamiformes; family Tinamidae; genus Nothocercus; species Nothocercus julius. The sequence goes on from VZSV01000025.1 coordinate 4,945,477, forward strand.
CTCAGGGGCTATACAGAAAAAAAAAGGAGACTTGCCTTTGGTTGTTGAAGTCTGAACAACAAGTATCACTAATTGATTCTGTTCATGCTGACTACTGGGCCAGGGTGATGGTATGAACAAAGTCTGCCTTGTGTTGCAGAATCAGAGTTTGTTCTAGACCTCATCCAGCTGGGGACTTACGTGTAAATTGCATGAACAGTCAAGGAGCTGAGTGTGACTCATGGGCTACCAGCATAATATAGATGCTGCCTTAAGGAACTGAAGTGACATATTAGAACTGTTCAAGTATCCTGTAAGTGTCCGGAATACTGTATTTTTGGTAATTTATTTATTCTAACAGTAGCTTACAGAATGAAGTCAGTAAACTTTTGCCCATCTCGAGGGAGCCCTATGAAGATCAGCTGGGATTCATAGAGGTGCAGAAAACCTTCCTTGCAAAGATATTTGATTCTTGAATTAGGGCAAAACCAGTTTGGGGGCCTAAAGCAGGACTAAGAATTTGTGCCGCCGTACTGTGACCCTTTGGCATCAAAGATATAAATCCAGTGGGGTGAGCTTAAAAAGGGACTTCTAAGTCTGCTGGTCTCGGCTGAGACACCAAATGTGTCTATGATCTAAGGCTGGAGATGCTCATATGGTGATATACACAAGTCCAATCTAGGTTGATTCTGCTGCCGTTCCACTTAGCAGGTGAAAGGTAACAAGTGAAATGGTTCATGTGTCTTGACACAGGTAGACTGCAAATCACATGTACTCTATGCTTGTGGAGAGGATGCCTCAGCATTACATACCTCTGAAGGTATGTAATAGGACTTGAGACAAAGAGCACAGGCCATGAATTAATCAGTCTTTAACCTGAAGTCTGAAATGAATTCAGTAGAAATTATTATTTAGAATTGTTGGGCTAAAAATCATGAAATGAAAACTAATATTAATATAAGTATGTGCTTGAACTGTAGAAAAGAAAAGGCAGACCTAATTTACAGAATATGAATATAAATGTACAAGTACTCATTTTAGGAAAAAATAACTAGAAGGTTAAACAAGAAATTGGAAGTGGATTTACCTATAGTGTCAAGATTATTATCCTCTGAGACCTTCTTCAGTTACAAGTACTAATGAAGAACAAGAATTTTTTTTGTCTAAGGGCTGTTGTAGCTGGGAAAATACTGTTTTTAACAAACTTAGAAAGTTGCTGAAAAATGAAAAAATGCTAACTGGTATCATAGGCAGGGAAGAGTGGTATAACTCAGAGGGAAAAATTGTTTTTTGACAAAATGAAGAAAAGTAACAGTTTAAGCAATCTGGACTTGCTTTCAAGTGGCCAGATTGTATTTTCTGAATAATTACTGCGGGATTGGTCTCTGTTTGGTTTAATTGGTAACGTGTGTTGAAGCCAGAGCTGAATGAACTATTTGCAGCGAATAATTTATTTGATCAATGTTTTTTTCTTTTCTGTTCATAAATTATCCACAAACAGGTTTTTTCCCCACTAATTTGTTCATTACTCAAAATTGCTTGGCAAATTCCTTGTGTGAGTGTCTTTTTGAGACTTTTTCTTTCTCTTTTTTGGAAGATTATGGTTATACAAGTAGAGCTTATACAGTGGGACTCAAGGAACCTGAATGCTTTTTCTTAACTGTTCTGACTGAGGGAAAAATAATGTATTTTCTATGGGTTACTTGGTATATTTGCTGAAAATGTGAATAGTGCAGAAGCTTTTCTTTATATTCATAGGATTTCAGGCCAGAAGGGACTATTAGATACTCTAATCTTTTTTATGATGTAGATATAGGAGGAATACATCTAATTTCTCCCATACTGAGTGCAATAATTTGTGCTTAACTAAAGCAGAATGGAACTGTGTTTTAAAGCCTTTTCAGACAAATGACTAAAAGCTACTGTACAAAGGGATTATTATTCTGTTTTCCCCTGCAAGACTGTGTAACTATTTGGTATTCATTTTTCTGTCATGTTGGATAGTTTGTTGATGGGATGACGGAATCTTTTGAAAGAAGGGAGGACATGAGAGCCTCCATGGTCATGTGAAATGCTCTTTCATCAACCTTCCGATCTGTTCGTCCAGGTATAGCTTTCCTATGAGGAACTTTGCAAAGAAATAGAAAAACGGAATGAATATTCATGGCAAGCAAACAATGACCCTTGTGAATGCTGTCAAAGCAAATGCATGCTTTTAGTCAAATTAACGTTCGTGAGTTTTCCTTGCAGTATTTTCACAGTGCTAGCCAAGAAAGATACTGTTAAATGTAAATTGTAGTGACAGTATTTTCTTAAAATTTGGAATAAGCCTTGTTACTCAGAAGGCAAGATAAGTGCATGTCACACACTATTAGGATGAAAAATGTAGGAAGATGCTGCCTTCCACTACAGTATGAATTGGAGCACATATGTGCAGAAGAAAACAAAATAAACTTTCTAGCAAAATCTGGTAGAAGTTATATCCACACAGGCTTGAAGGAGCAGTTTTCATGAAGTGGAAAGATCCCAGCTTCCCCTCTCCCAAAAGGCTGTTTATGTGGAAAATCTGGTCCCTACAGTAGATGAGAATAAGGGATGCCTCCTTTCCTCTAGTGATAAGTCTGGTTAGATCTCCTGCCAGCAACTCACACGCTCTAAAGCTCGGACTCCAGGCTCTCTCCGTGGCACAGCAGCAGTGTTACAGTGCACAAGCAGGTGGTCCTGTAAATTGGCATGAAACTAGATGTATAGACCAAGGAGGCCAAGCGTCTTGGTTAGTGCGGTCTGACATCCACCATGGGCAGCTCATCCACCTAGCACAGCTGAACTGCATTACCTGGCTGCTTGTAAGCACAAAATCCACCCCACTTGTGAAGTGGTGGTTTCAGCCAGACCTCTTCTTCTTCACTGACTTGTAGGGGGAACCAAAAGACTAGCTTAGACTACACACACATGACTTAGATTTAGATTAGACTTTTAGATTTAGATGAAGTCAGATGAATGTAACCCTAAATTGTTTTGTCTCGGAAGAGCTGTGATAAAACTGTTAAGCCTAATCCATTAGCAAGGAGCAATGTTTTCCTTTGCACAGCTGAAGAAATAAGCACTTAGCCATTTTTGTTAGGCAGAAAGGTCTGTGTCATGCTAGAATGTAAGTAAACAGGTGCTTTTTAATTCTCAATGTTTCATTTTCTGAGGGTGTTTTTAAATACTGTGCTGAACCTGTAAGATGTTAGGGGCATGATGTGGTATTGAGGCTGAATAAGGCACATGTTACCTTGCATTCCTTGTGATGAAATATAAATGCTGTATACTGTGAGGAGGGTAAGGTCTTGTCTACTCTGTATATGACTTAGAGAAGGGATTATTTGAAATTACTTTTTTCATTTGTTTAAATCAGGTGTCTTGGCTATAAAGGCATTTCTCTGCCAAAGGAAGTTAGCAAGAGTGATGGAGCCCCTGTTCTGGAGTTGTTTCCATGTTCTTCCGAATGCAAGTGCAAGCAGTTCTCAATGTGGTCTCTGGTGCTTCTATTTTTCCTGGTCTCTGTTATTAGAGGATATTCCCTCTGCAGTGGAGCACGAAGAAGCATCTACACACCTTCAGGTGAGGTGCTGGCAGGGGACAAGCTGTGTATGATACTTTATGGAGCACAGTCCTTCTAATATTTTTAGAGTGCTCAAATATTCCAGCTGATTCTGATTATAGTCTCTAGCCCTGCAGTTAAATTATTAGCCTGATCAGAAATTTAATTGCTCTCACTTGTCTTGTTCTGTATGTGCTTTTGGCAGAATGACAGCACTTTCTGTCACTGTTTCTCCATCTATTGAGTAACTCAAAATATGGCTATAAAATCAGAGGGGAAAACATATTAGTGGGGGTGATGTTGCCTGATAAAGTGCTCTGTTGCTCTTTTCTGATTTGATGGTACTATAAATGCACTTTAAATATTTTATATCATTCTTATAACAAATTGTGAATTTTAAAGCTACAGTTGTATACCTGATGTGAAAGTAGGTTTGATCAGTGTTCACGATGCCAGATGTCTTTTTTTTTTTTTTTCTCTTTCTCCCTCCTCTCCCTATGCCTTTGCTTTTCAGCACGGATTTATAGTTTATAATAATACCACTGAAGGTGAGATAGATGACACGTTTTCTACTGTAGGAAAAGGCCAAATATTATTTTACTAGGAATTCTACTTGCAGTTTTCAGAAATTGTCCTAGAAAGTGAAAGCAGAGAGAATCAAAGCTAGGAAGTTATGACCTAAACTTGCTAAAGTGGAGGGGAAAAAAAACAAACCCAAACAATCTGGATTTACAATCCAGAAAACCTGAAATGTTTGAACATTTAGTATCACAAGTTTTGAAACTGCTGAGAAATGTTGACGGCTGTTTTTAGTAAGCTAGAAACTGTTTTAAATGGAAGGACTGCATGTGAGAACTTATGCTCATTATGATCTTGAGCAGAGGAGGAACGATGCTAATGTTAATTTATGGTTCGAAGTGTGTGGGTTGTTTTTAGCTTCTGAGGCAAATGAACTGTTTCTTTTGCAATAAAGGGTTTTAATTCCAATAGCAAAAATATTTGTAACTGTTTGGGAGCTAGTTTGTTTTGGTTTTATGTAAGTTTAGGAAAGAAAGCAAGATGATGGAATATGTTGTAGAGTCTATTAAGGTAACAACAGCATGAAATGCAAACAGGAATTTGCACGGGGCCTTAAAACAGCAGGTTGAACCAATTATATTCCATATATTTGAAGTGAAGCTGGAAGATATCTATTAGGCACAATAATATGTGTTACAGTTCTATACAGAACTATCTTCAGCTATGTTGGTTTAAAATAGCCAGTTATCATTCACCTGCAATAAATACTTGAAAATAAGCTTTCAAATTGGGATTTCCAAATAGAAATTTCCCTGAATTCTATGTGAAGATATTAAGCAGCAAGTTCAAATGTGAACATTTCTTGCCACCTCTTTGGAAAACTTCATGGAATATATATATATTTTTTTTTTCTTCTCCTTCAGGCAGACTAATTCTTTGCTTGCTTTAAGTGTAGTGTTATGAAGAGATAGATGATCTTAGCTAGCTTTGAATAAGTCCAGGCAAGTGGTAGAAATGTTGTGACTGTATTTGCACAATGTTTTATCTTGGAATAAATCCTCTCACCCTTGGCAAGGGGCAATTGGTACCATCCAAACGTTCCTGGTAATCAGCCTGGATGTCTCAAAGCAAACTGGGCACGTATGTAGGGTGCTGTATGGCTGGCTTCACATAGAATCTTGAAATAAAATTTGGGCCTTCTACCATGCTTAGAAGGACTAGAAATATTTTCATTGAAGTAGACTTTTAGTTTTTTCTTCAGAAAAGACGAACAACTCATGCTGTCCAAAAGCAGGAGTTGAAACTCTTTCGGTGTCACAATAAGCACAATGACCACCAATTTTTGATATCTCATAGAAGCATATTGTAAATCAATTTTAAAATGATAGTAATTAAAAAGCTTTATAATTTATACATTAAAAGATGCACTGATACCACAGGGAAGGTGGTATCTTTCCAGACATTTTATGTTTCCAGAACAGAGTTAGACCCTAGAATCTACTTCTCTGTAGTGTTTTCAACATCAATGCACTCAGGAGAAAATAAAAATTCCCAACTTCTTGATGGCTTTTTACTTCTATTTATAATTTGCACAGATATGTGACTTCTGTTTTCAGACCATTAGTGATCCCTCATTTGCATATCTCCCTTTTTTTGCTTTAGAAAAACAGAAACTGACATAGAAAGAGATTTAAGTTTCCTCTGTGGCAGTACAGGGTGCACAAGATGACTGGGAGAGTCCACCCTGCTCATCCCTTCACCTTTATTTTCAACCTCTTTTGGGTAATTTGATCCCACCTGCCACTTCTGACACTTCTTGATGCATAAATTGGCTTTTCACAGGGTACCGTTTCTCCTTTGTGACTGACAGGGAGATCTGTTGCTGACAGCATGGATTTTTTTCCAGTTAGTTCTCTTGTCAGTTCTTCTCTACCCCGTGCTCTGACTTACAACACTTCTCAACTCTGTGCTGCATTGTTTCTCTCTAGAGAATCTCCTTCCACTTGTCTTCCCTCTGTTCCATTCCGTCTTCCTTCTTTTGCCCATCTTTCTATCCTTCCCAGATTTACTTTAAGTTTTCCTTTTCCTAAACTCTTTGCCCTTCACCTCGTTAATGACATTACATGGTGTCACTTGGTATTCATGCTTCTGATCCCTTTCTTGACTGCACAGAGCTTTTACTGCAGAGCTTCTGGTTGGCTTTGCAATTTGTATTTTGTCAAGCTCATTTTTTTTCTAATGTTAATGTAAATGATGGAGACGTCCTCCTCTCATGGGGAATCTTTATCAGGGCTCTTTGACTCATATCCTCAGTTTCTAATCTCATAAAGTGGGAGGTGAAGAGGGGAAGTCTCTGCTTGTTGGAGGAATCCTTTCACTGAATTTTGTATTATCAGTACTTGTGATTGGATCATCAGTCAAGGTAGCATGAGAAAGATGAGACTGAAATTCTAAAATTGTCCAGCTCCAGGACTCCTGATATGTATGAAGTTTTTAGCCTTCGTTCATGAAGGAAGGACACCTTTTACCTCAAGGACACAAAAGTTTAAGCTTCCATTCCCATAACAGCCAAATAAAAAAAATACTCCCAAAGTGGCCTTATTCTTTCTCCTGCTATTGCCTGAGTTGTGACTTTTTAAGCATTTCTGTTCAACCATGTTGTTGACTTGAGTTCCAGAGAAAATGTCCGTGAGCAGAAAGGAAAACAACTTCACATGAATTTGAGGAGAAAGAGTATCAAGAGCTTTAGATCCAGAGCAGACTAAACGGTGTTAAATTGTGTTTCTGGTGAATGATTATCATGTTAAGCCTTGCTGGAACTTGCATTTTGTAATACAAGTCAAATAAACAACTCGCAGGTCTCTCTCTCTTATTATCTTCTTGCTTATGTGGCAGCTTCTATGAATGCTGCAGCTAAAAGAATATACTTTGGGGATAATATTTAACGGAATTATTTGAAATGAGCTGAAATATTTTATTTTTAGGAAGATATAATGGATGCTGACAATGTCTGGAAGAAAACTTGAACTAATCTTAAGGGAAATGGGGCTGAACAAAAAAAACATTTAGACTTTGCACACAGTGCATTATTCCAACAGCGTAAGTTGATCTGAGGGTCATATGTAAAAAGGAAGGCAAATCTTAATGCAGTAAAGTAGCTGGTCTGAACAAAATGACATATTAAAAATGTTTAGTAATTTGGACTTTGTTTTTTCAAATGTACTTCGGGGATCTGGTGGGTTGGCTTTCTGTTCTTTTCTCAAACTTAAAAGAAATCTTTGTGGTTGTGACTCCCTTGATATAATAGATTTGCGCATTGATTTTTACAGTCCTAGGACAAGAGAAGAACTGTCATTCAAGATCATAAAATTTCTTACTCCTGATGTAGTATCTGACCATAAAGAAAAGCAGGATTTAACAGCATAGCTTTTACTACAGGCAGAGTACTAATCATGTATGTGATCTTCTGGCCTTTGCTGGGCAACATATTGTTCAGTAGTTTATGGTCTGGTCATACTGACTTTGGTATTGGCACTTGATGTTTTCTGTTTGTGCTGATCTTGCTGAATGCAAGGTATTCTGGAAGCAAGCTATTGTAATGGAGTAAGTGGAATTTTATTTTCAAAGTCAGACCATCATCTGTCTACCTCTCTTGATCTTTATTTTTGACCATTGCACGTATGGTCAGTGTGGTATTTAACCTGCCTCTCCAGCAGTGTGACTGTGAAGACTGACAGAATCCTATTCTCTTAGTCTAACACTAGTCTTTGTAATGTTCTGCCAAATAAGGTAAGACATAGTTATATCTGTATGAATGTATCTATGCTGCAAATGAAGGTTTAATGCCCTCACGAATGGAGGGCTGGATAGCCTAGCTTACGTGGCATTGGTAACAAGACCAGTGAAAAATGCAGTAGTGCTTCACTGTGGATGGAATTAGCAAAGGTAAGTCTCATGGTCTCTGAATTTCTTCCCTTTTGCTGCTCTTTAATCTACATAAAGCTAAATGGGAAATAACTGCTTATGCAGCGATCACGACTGTATATTGTTCATACTCAAAACCCCAAGGGATATGTTTAGTATACACTTAGCATTTAGACCTGCAGATTTCAGAATGGAAGGAAGCATACAAGAGTCTTTGTTATGTTGGTTTAAGTCAGAAAATGTAGAATTGAGGACAACTTGTGTTATTGTCATTGCCACTTTGATTTTGTTAAGACATGTCATCAACCTGTACTTTGTTATTGACTGGTTTGTCCTGTCTGCTTAGATAATAAGCTCTGTAGGACAAATCACTTGTTCAGTGCAGATGTGTGCAAGGTTTAGAGTTGTGATGTCAAAAACTCATCTGGAACTTGAATAAAATTGAAATTTATCTTACTTAGCTTCAGAAATTTCGGAGCTGCTAGCTATTGCCTAGATCACATCTGCAGGGATGCACAGGGAAGAGCAAGGAATCTCAATTACACAAACCATCCAAAGATGGTTTGAGACACCCATCTTAATGCAAGATGTATTGTGACCAAGGTGGTAGTTCAGCTGGAAATTTAGAAGTTCAGCACAAGCCCGATTTGTTCTGCACCTAGCATACTGCAAAATGTTGAAATGTGTTTGACATAGTGAAAAATGCCAGTATAGCATTTTGATTAAAGACGATCACTTTTATTTTGACAGATGTTTGTCTCCAAAATAGACTCTTTCAACCTATTTTTGCAGCTTATCTTTAGAGTTTTATATATATATAAAAGTCCGCTGTATGTGCGTAAGTGGGGGGGAGAAGACTTTGAATTCCTTAGTTCTAACTGCTCTTTGTCACTTGTGAGAATGCTTCTTTTCTCATTTATAAAGTATTAAAACAATTAAGATGCCCATCTCTATCAAAATGTAAATGAAAGGGAGGTGGAATATGTGCAAATGGGATACCTAAAATTAAAAGTAATTATTTTTTCCTGTTTTAGTCCTCCTCAGAAGTTGGGGTGGTGTGATTTTTGTTTGTTTGTTTTTGGCACTTGAAGTTTTTCATCTTTTTTCGCCCAATTTCTTTTTAAATGTGAAACAACAGAGATGAGAGCAACTTATAATTGCTAACAGAAACTAAAAGTGCTGATGCTTTTTTTCCCCATCAGATTTACTGTGTTTTTCTCTATTCCATTCCTCTCATGAATTAAAAAAAGGAAAAGTAGTAATAATAAAATGAATGGCTGATCTTTCTCCTGCAAAACCAAGACAATCCAAAACTCAGGTTGAAGAGAACAACTTGCCTTTCAAGGTTTTGTTACCTAGTCTAAAGGAAGTAGAAACTACAAAACAAATCTGCTTATTTATGTCAAAAAGGAGGAAGGGAATTAACTATCCTTTATTTTACAAAGGAATATATTGGATTTATTTTACAAAGGAATATATTGGAATTACTTGTCTTTCTATGTTTGCTTCTTGAAACTGTGCCTTTATTAAAAATGGTGTTAAGGAGGAAAGAACAAAAAAGCAGAAAAGGAGAACCGTTAATGTTCAAAGGGGGTTGAATTTAACTTCTTGTCCATTTGTCCAGTGAGGGAACAGGAATGGCTTCATTATTCCTCAGTCATCCTTGAGTGAGGTTTCTAACCTTGGCTATGTCTCACTGATGAGGACTTTTTAACTTCCCTTGGCAGTTCGTTCATTTGCTTAACTCCTTTTCTTGCTGTATGAAACTTCACACAGTAACTATATTTGACCTAAATTTCCCCTGATGCAGCTTAAGTTCATTACTTCCTCTTCTGTCCTCATTAATTAAGGGGAATAATTGATTCCTGTTCTTTTTATAGCATCACTTTATGTACTTGAAGATAGGTCTCTGTCACTCTTCCCCCTTTTTCTCCATGACATATAAATATGAAGACGAAAGGGAAATATTTCTCTGCCAGGGTGATGTTGAGAAAATAGAGCAATTCTTCAAGAAGATGTGAGATGAGCCATAAGGACTAGCCTAGTAATTGAGATTTGGATGGGCCTGTAAGACAGCTTTGTGTCTGCTCCTTTCCGGCCAAAATAATGAGATTGCTGTGCACTGTTATCCTTCTGAGACACAGGCTACTCAGTCCCCAGCCAGTTACAGGCACTGCTGTAGCCATTTAGCCAGCTAAGGGCATCTGTAGGTAATCCGGACAGGAGGAGGGTGGGTTGGTTGTTTTTTTTTGTTTGTTTGTTTTGTGTGCATGGTGTTTTTGTTTTTTTTTAACTAGATTTTTTTTTTTTGATATACCTCAAATTTAATTGAATTATTTGGAAGGAGCTGAATGAATTTTTAGGTTACTCATTCCCAGCCTTCTGCTGAAACTAAGCATAGTTCTCAATCCTTTCGAACTTAGCAATCTGTCTATCACTTTGTTTTCTTCTACATTTTCAAGATTATCTCTGAAAGAAAAAAGGATAGAAACTTTTTAAAAAATAAATGAAAGCTGTGAATATTTTTTATGCATATATAGTTCCTGCAAGATAGGGAGGCCTGCAGCTGCCTAGCCTCATGAATTCCAATAATTGACACAGATTTGATTATCACATGGTTGTGCAATGATGAGGTCTAGTATCTTTTGAAATCATGTAAACTACTGCATTCTGTTTCTTTCATAGGTAGTACCAAGAGCAGATCTGTACCTTGCATATGTTTTCAATCTTTTTGAAAGTGGAATTAATGAACTATGACTACAGTGAATACTTAGTCTAGAGACATAAGGTTGTTGATATTGCCACTATCATAAATGGTGTGATTGTTCTAGTTACGTAGGTAAAGCATTAGCGTGTTATTCCAGAGTGTGATCTGGCACCGAGTTAGTGTTTTATCACTTCAAAGTTATCATTAGCAAGTAACTATTATAGAAAATTGTTCTCATGTTCTTTTATGTAGCTCATTAGCTCTTTTGGCTATCTTTTTATATTTTCTGTTAGTGATATCCTTCAGCACCTGAATATAGTGGATACTCTGTGGAAAATATTTCAATATATTTTGATATTGGATATAGGCCAAAGTTTCCCCCCCACCCCAAGCAGTTCAAATGCAGTAGGACTTTTGCTTATTTCTTCTGCAATGTTTTTCTCATCTCTGCTCATTGGGTGCTAGATATCTTAGTGGTTTGATGATGGGAGAACAAGAAGCTCCTTGCCAGAGCAGTAGTGTTGAATAGGAAGAGAGAGTTCTGTATTTTATTATTTTGTGAGCCCTGTTCTAGATGACAAGTCTTTTAACAGCATAAGCTAGTTCAAAAGAAAACTGTGAGTGTGAATTAACAGCGTGGCTGCTTCCCATAGGAATTTCAATAGGAATTCATGGGTTGCATTGGAGTTCAGGCAATGAATGGTTTACCAGTGTCAACTCTAGGTGATAATGCTGACTCCCTCCTGCCCCCCCTGCCTTGTACAACTTGATGTATTGGAGAGATGATGTTTGTGAGCTCTAGAGCTTTCAAGGAGAGCAAGTTCTAGTTATGGGTTCTAACACATGGTTTTCTTTT
>VZSV01000025.1:4957114-4972002 GCA_013398735.1 Nothocercus julius
GCAAAAACAAGTACTTAAGGGAGAAAGTCTGATAATGGTGATGATAAAATCACCTGTATAGCTATATATCATCTGTTCAACAAAATCAATGTTTACCTTCATACAAAGAGTATTTTATAGGGATAGCCCTCTTAATAGTCCTACAAGATAAAATTGTTCCTAGGCTACTTCTAAAGACATCAAAGATCAATCCAATAAACTTATTAACAGGGCTTCAGTTAATTAGAGCTGCTGTCACTGTTTCTCTTTTGGGACATGGCTATCTAAAAAGTTCCTGTGAAGTAATCTATGTGGCTGATAAAATGGCTTGTCAGCCAGTCTGTCCTAACAGCCCCTCAAGACAAGAGGATGCATTTCCTCTTGTCTGGGCCACTGGTGCTGTATCTTTCCAAGTGTTCACTGAGGAAAACTTGCATGGCATGGAGTAAAATCATGCCATGCATCCTGCGCTCTGCGCCCCTATCCTTAAGAGACAAGGCAGTTCTAGATTTTTCAGATAAGATTTAACCACTATCTGCCTTTCTAACTTAAGGCAAAATGGCTTACTACATCATCCTTTCTCTTTTTTTGGCTTGGCCACTGACCTGTTGACCAGCAAACAAAAGCCTTTTTCTGCTATGTGGCTTTGGGTTTAGATAAACTGCAATGGCACAGCATTTTGTATGTTGGATGCCTGCCTGCCTCTCTCTTGGAAAGGTTGATTGCAAAACTCTTGAAATTGCCATGCATCAGAAACAGGTCTTCTTTAAAAGCAAAAAGCTCTCACCAGTCTGTTGCATGGGCAGTGCAGGGTGTGACAACAGTATAGTGTTCCAGCTGGGTTGCATCATCTGGAGAACTGCTTGATTGTAATAAAATCGATGCAAAACCAAACCATTGTTAACTGTGCTAGCCAGAATTGTAGTGGTTCAGAACATGAGCTAAACACTTGACGTTTGTGAACACAGAAAGTGATTGACTCTCTGAACGTTTTTCACAATACTTAAAGTCCTGTAGGTAGAAGCAAGTAACTACTCTAGCCAGCAAATAGTGGAAAGGGAGAGCAAGTGTGTTACACTGCCAGCTTGTCTATCATTTCAGCTCATTGCAAGCATAGACTAAGATGGTTTGAGCGAGACCAAAATATGTGGGTCTGACACATATTTTGTGAGCTACAGACATAGCAGGTTTAGGGATTATAATTTATTGCTTGCTACCTAACCTTTTTTTTCTAATATCCTCCATATTGTTGCAATTTGACTTCTTTATTTTAATTTAGGTCTTGCTACTGTTCCATGTGCCTGCAGGCTTGCTGCCTCTGCTGCTGTTATACTGTTACAGTATCAGATGACAAATCCATCTGCTATAAAGATATATTACCTCAGCTCACCGAGCAGTAGCAGTGACCACTGGATGGACAGATTTGTCCCTTTGTTGTACAGAGATCTTTATGGTCTAGAACAGGTACAGTGGAAAGAATGGCTGTGATTGCAAAAGAAAAAAAATCTCAAAGAACAAGGTGCAAGACAAACGAGTAGACAAAGGTAGAGGAGGGAAAGCTAAGAAAAAGGGTTTAATTTTCCCATGTTATGAAACATATAAACTAGTGGGATGGGTTTGATTGCTAGCTCACAACCTGCCTTGTGGCTGATAAATGACTATTCCAGGCAGTCTGCTTCTCCTTGCTGCTCACACAGTCTTTTACCCTTGCACTAAGGGGAAAGAAAGAGAAACTATAACCACATGTAACCTGCCTGAAGGATCCTGAGGTCTGTAGCTTATTCCTTCCCCTTGGAATTCCCTACTCTTCACTACTCTGCTCGTCTCTTCTGTGGAGACAGGGGAAGTGTTTTTACTCTTGGCTTTTGCTGTTTTTAATACAGAGGGTAAAATAAATAAAGGATGCCAACACTTTTCCTTTGTGCTCTCAATTATGGTGCAGTACCAACATCCAAAGAACAGATATCTCTCTGAAAGTTTCTTCACAAATATACTTTATTACTTTGTTATCCATTCAACTATTTGTGATCAAGTGTTCCTTTCCTGTTTCGTTTTTCCCCCACCCGCTGCCCCCATCTCTGCAAGATACCTGTCTTTATTTTTTGCAGTTCACTTTAGAGGAAATAGACCTTTATGCCCTTTGCCTCTTTGGTGGATTTAAGAGGAGAGTTGTTAGCATTTTTTCTGGCTCAAGTTAGCCTATGTGCTTTTTCTCTGTGTTCTTTCTCCATTTATATTTTCTTTTACTCTATCTCGGGTTCTCCTGAACTAGCTAAATACTTGAAAAATGGATTTTTAATGAAAACCTTGACAATTTCTATGACAGAATAAGTTCTCCTCGGCTAATTGGCTCTACAAAGAGTAAATAAATATTAGAAATATCTCAGATCAGAAAACTGAATGAAGTAACCCCCCTTTAGGGTGGATTTTCTTCTTTATTTAAGGCAGATTTGAGGCAAGCAAAATAGTGAGATGACATCTTCCAATTAGCTGAACTGAAAAATGGATATCATTCTCTTCATGCAGATATTTCATATGTGACTTTTTTTTTTTTTTTTTTTTTCTCCTCTCTCCCCTCTCAGTGGGTCAGTGTTTTGTGCTGATTTTTCAGAGAGTGCTGAGTATCAAAGTTGGCACTGAGTTCTCAATCATGTGTTCAGTATCTCTGAAGATCAGGTCATTATTTCCCGACTCTGTTTTGAACAGATGTCAAATGGGGTGAAACGTCTAAAATAAGTGAGTGCCATTGCAATACAAATGCAAGGGTCTAACGACTTCGATGTGCCCGTGTGTGTGGTCGTTGTTGTCCTTCCCCCCCTCCCCCCTTTCTTTATTAACATTGACAACATTGACAACAATGCACCATACAGGATCTTCTCTCCATCTCACCACTGACTGTTAAATGAAGATCTCCCTGAGAAGTTTCTCACTTTCTCAACATAAATGTAGCATATTCTTGGACATGTAAGCTAGCTCTTAAAGAATTAAATTTATAAATAAAATAAAAAAAGCCTACACATTTTGTCCAGTTTGCAGGCAACCCAGCTGGCAACTAAAAGCTCTTTGAATCTCATGCAGTGAAAATGGCTTTTATATAGATTTATTTCTAATCTTTATTTTTTTATAAAGGTTAAAGAAAATAAATGATATTGCTTCACAATTTTTTTTTGTGCATGAACAGTGTTCAAATGGTATTCTAACACCCCCCCCTTTTTGTTTTTTTAACCCTGCTACAATACTGAGCGCACACTATTACAAGATAAACTATATTAGCTACGTCTCTTGGAGGCATTAGTTCTCAAAAAGAGAAAGATAAGATATCCAAGGACAGTTAAAAAGAAGAAAGTGTAAGAGCTACTAACCAAAAGCACAGCTCTGTGGAATACAGAAGAGTGGGACTGGGGTTTCCCAGTCTTCTCTCTGGTTAAAGCAGAATTTGAAAAGAAAAATAATTTGTTTTCAGTCCTGTGTAGTAACAGCAGCCAGCTTGTTCATGTTGGTATTTAATGATCATCATAATTACATAATAGCATACTGTTCCCTCCCGTGCTGGTTTCTACCTTGTTCAGTGCACAGAAGAGTTGTGCACGTTGAAAGAGCAGAAATTCAATAGCCTGTGTGTTTTCTTCCCCCCGGCTACCGCCCCCTTTCCTATTCAGTGCGCAGACCTGAGCCTGGTTTGCTGCATGCTGTTCCAAGTGTGATTGCACAACAACATTCTCCATTTCTGTTTGTTTGCTTTTTCTGTCAACTTTTTTTCTGGCAATCAGCTTTTCAGTGAAAATGTTTTAACATCACAAAAGGTCTTTTGTTTGTTTATCGTTGTGGTGTCAGGGCTTGTCTGCACTGTAGCAGCTCCAAAGCACGGGCGCAAAGCTACATTCAACCACTTACTCTGGGCCTCCTCGACGTAATTTGGGCCTATGTTTTCTGAGTGCTTGACACAGGAATGTATTTCATATGTTCAAAGGCCGACTCCTGGTGCCTTCTGCTGCAGCTTCTCAACTCTGCAGATTGGAACCAGGCAGGTCCCAAATAATGCAGCAGCAGCAGTTGCTGAGTGCTATTGGTAAGAATTGGCCTGGAGTAGGTTATTCTGCATCCTAAAGGAATCTCATAGTAGTGGTAGGATTCAGTCCAATTTTTCAGGCAGAATTCAGCTACTTTAGCTATGACTGTCATATGGAAATGGCATAGATCGTAGAGTGCTATTCCCTCTCATCACATTCAGACAGATCATTATCCTTTTAATAAACTAATCATGTATTTTCTTGAAACAAGGTACATTTCTCTGTATCTCTTAGAAAATTGTTGCTGAACCTCATTGTTGTGGTAACTGGAAATCCTTTTTCTGATTTCCACCCTGACTGTATATATGACCAAATGTATTCGTATCTACTCTTGCACCATTATTATTCTTTAGCTGAAGTAGCTCTTCTCCTCTTGGTTTTTCCTCTATAATATGTTTATAGAAAGCTATTAAATCTCCTCCTAACCTTTGTTTTGCTAAGTTTATAGAAGCCCATCTCTTTGGTCTCCTTTTTTTTTTTTTCCTGTATGATCTGATTACTCAGTTTTCTCTAGCAGCCCTTCTCTGTAAGTATTTCAGTTTCAGTTAAATATGGTTAACGATAAACTATATACTATATATAAGAAGGAGGTATTAGTGCTATTTGCAATACAACATGAGTATTTGCCTTTTTCCATGTTCATACCCCACAGCTGGCTCACTAAGACATCTAAATCTCTATTGTTTTGTGTAATGCTTATTGTTTTCAGGTTTCAGAGAAATGTGATAGTGGTCTTTAAGTGATATTAGTTGTCCTTATCTTAGTGATGTTAATTATCCTTTTGTGTCCTCCCTTCTGACCTCTATGACAAAGAAAAAGATCTTATAGAAAAGGTTCTTACTGCACAGCTTTACTTGCTCTGGAACTGAGGTGCATTCTTCACTGAATTGAAGCAGAGTTTTTTTTTATAGCTGGATGTGACCCTGTGGTTAAACTGTATTATAATTACCTTGATAATCAGGCTAAGGTAAAGGCAACAGGAAGTTTACCTCAGATAGGGGCTATCCCTGTACTCGAGTAGTGTGGTTGAATTAATGGAGTGCTACTAAGAATGTGTATCAAAAGCAAATTCCTTCAAGTGATGTATTTTGTAGGCTCATCTTGAGATTAAGGTCAAAATATTTAATGTCTGCTATGTGGGACCATGATGTAGGCCACTGCCATTTGAACTGACAGAGAGACTAACATTGTCATCCTGAAGGTGGACTTAAGAGATAGATGAGATCTGTTTTGTCAAAAGGACCCACAGATATCTGCCAACTGCAGAAAAAGAGTGCCAGTCCAAATTCTAGAAGGGGTGCGTGTTCTATTCCTCATTGCTTTCCTCAACCTTTCTGACCCCACTAATTAAGCCCCTTTTGCCTTTTGGAAACTGCAGGGGTTGATTAGGGACGTCATGTTCTTCTTAGACATGACAACTAATGTTGGTTTGCATTTTGTTTCCTCCTGTTGTAAATATGTCAGGTATTTTATTTGATAAAATAAGGAAAAGACACCTCCAAGATGAGGGTGACGATAGGAAGGATAGCTCAGGAGCTCCAGGAAAGAATTTGGTAACTCTCTCCGTAAAATCAGGGTAAAAATATGAGATAATCCTTACATAATGGGCAGAAATATACTGCCAATTTTGATATACTCAGTTATTTCACTGCTAGAGATCATATAAAAACATAAATGTGGCTGCTTTTCAGTTAGCCTGATTGGCCATCTAGCATAGCAGCCTGTCCCTGACATTGAACCACAGGCGATGATCAGGGCAGAGCATGAGAATGGGGTCAACACATAGCAGCACTTCCCCAGAATTTCCTCCTCCTGTTTAAAGTAAGCATATCCTGGAGAAATGGCTCCAGATATCTGCCTTTTCATTTTTCCAAAGAAGACTTAAGAAGATTTGAGAAAAGATTTAAATGATCGTTCAGAGAGCCGTTATGCAGTTACTGATTATTATTATTAATTTCATGATTTTTGGTAGGAAATAGTGCACAGGAAAAATTGCCTTGGCAGCTTTGAGAACCACGTATCTTAGTTCTTACAAGTGACCCAGCGTATTCACTCAGAACTTTTAGCAGGTCATGGGAAAAGCCCAGCGAGGAAACAATCTCTAGTTTCTGTGGCTGGCAAGAACATAAGCGTGTGCTTGCCAGGCTTTGGCTGTCTGTGTGTTTATTATCTGACTCTACACCAGACCACATGCAGGGATGGAGATAGTACTGTGCCCAGGTTTGGTGACATAGAATAAATTTGGAAGGAGTTGCTGTGAAACTTGCCTCCAAGACAGAAACAGAGAGAGAGGGAAAAGCTGTAAAATAGCAGCAAGTTCTTTGATGGTAGGAGAGAAGTGCAAAAAGTAGTGTCTTATGGACCACCTTGTTTAAGGTCTACAGATCCTCTAGTCCCTTTGGAAAGCTATGCAAACTGCTGCTTTTCAGGAAAAGTCTGCTGGTTTGCTGTACCTACTTTGAGGTATGGCAAGTGCTTCAGTAGTAATTTGCTTGTAAACTCAAGGCTGTCTGGAGCTAAGTACACTCAGAGTGAATTCCATTTTAAAAAATACTACTGTAAGGCAGATATATTTATATTCTTGTAAATGAACATCTTTGTGAAGGCTCACAGAGACATGCCACAGCTAGCAGAGGAAGAAGGCAAAAATGGAAGGACTTATCTCAAATATTTGGAAAGGGGAGCTCAAGAAGAGCAGAAAAAGGGAGAAGGACACAGATGGACATCTACTGAAGTGCTGTTCAAAGAGAAAAGTTGGGAGGTATTTCTGGAATAAAAGTAGGCATCTATTTACTTTGAAAGACTTGGAGTAAATTGAGACAGGATTTTATTTTATTTATTTATTTTAACAATTATGTGTTTTTGTTTGGTATGCCAGGATTCTAGACAGTCATAAAATATGATGCATTTTGTAACTGGCCTAGAATTGCTTGTGAAAGTTGCTTTTAAAAATGTTAGGGTATGGAAATATCTTCTTGCTCGCTGGATAAGAAAGATGCAATTATAGAAGATAATAGTTCTCTCGTGCTCTCACTCTTTTTTTTTTTTTTTTTTTTTTTTTTTTTTTTTTTAATTGGCTAAAGTGTGCCAAGTAATTCAAATCTCTGTTTCTTTCACTCTTGTTCTCTCAGATTTGGAGCTCTGTTGCTATTAAAGCTAAGCTGTGAGGAGACAGATAAGGATGGATTAAATACAGGAAAATATTCGGGTTTATCCCCCTTTGGGTAGCATGCCTGATTCAAACTGATCTAAAGCCTCTTGGAAAGGCTGCATTCTGATGCCTCCCTCATGGGTCTGCAGAGGAAGTCAGTCCCCAGATCCACTGTATCAGTCACTAAGTCCACCAGTACTGGCACTAAGAGGGGGTTGGAAGAGCCTTTCTGGTGACAGTGTAGCATTGGATTTCATGGGCAGTTTTCAGCAGTGATGCTAAATTAAGCAGTTGCTTTCCTAACTATGCCCTTGATGGCTTGTTCATACTTCCATTTAACTACTCCAAAGTGAAAATCAAAACCAGCAAAAAAAAGGTTGTTTTCATCTGGGTAAGCTCTGCTGTCTGGTTCACCATGTGGCAGGACAGAAGCATGTCCTGGCACAGTGTAAGGAGTAGTAGGGGTGAGGATAAGAAGCCAGGGAGGAGACGGCTGCTTACCCAACACTGTCACCAAAAATGAAGCTTTAGCGTTTGGCAGCCAGCTGCGCTGTGGGCACCTCTACCCTGCCCACCTGCTTCCACTTGATGTTGGAGGGTGTCTCACTTTCTGGGAGTGGTTTTACTTGAAAATCTTGTGGCATGGTAAGCAATAGACTCTCTAGTCAGTCTCAACAGCAGCAAAGGTGTTTGCAAGAAGGTATTCTCAGAACAACAGGAAAAAAGAGAGAAGAGGAGATAGTGGTGACAGCCAGTATTGCAGACACTAAAGTCTGTAAGTAGTGTGTGGAAAACTCTTGACTGGAGGAGTAGATTGGAACACGGGCAGGAATCATGGTCTCTCTGTCCTTAGAAAGTTCATAAACCACAAGGGCACTTTCTAGCAGTAGGACTTCTTTCAATTTCCTCTATGGAAGCTGTTTCAGTTAGCATAAATTAATTATCTATTTGTAAGCATACAAACTAGTGCATTTGCCTCTTTTGTAGATGTACTATGCATGAAGATGTGGTATATTTTGCCTCTTTCTAGCCTGGTGAATATCTGATAAAGTTACAGAAAGAAATTTGAAGAGCATGCAAGCAATATGGTAGGAAATGTGCACTCTGGGTAAAGAGACAGGATCCAAAGCCCAGCTGAACACTCTGATCTTGAGGTGCCAGGTTTTGTAGAGTGACTGGTTGACTACTCCAGGGCTGTGAGTTGTGTCCTAATTGTCTAACTAAAAGTTAGGTACTGAGAAACTCCATGCAGCAGCTCTTAAAATCCAGAACTTAACCCTGGGTTGTTGCAGATGATCATCTCTACCATTCTCTTTGTTCTTATTTTCTACTTGTTTTCCTATTGCTTGCTTATTTGATTTGTTTTGATTTCTGAAAATTAGGTCCGTGTTAACTAGCTTTTTTTTTTTTTTTTTTTCTCCCCCTTTTTGTGTTTGTTTATTGAGATGGAAAAGTTGAATGCCCTAGTATGACTTTGTAAAACTGCAAGTGGACATTAGGGAAAGAAAGAAGCTTCTACAAGTGGCTGCAAATGGAACAGTAGCTTTGCAGACTGTAGGTGACAAAACAGCAAGGATATAATCCTGACCCCCTTGAAATTGGTGGGAAGTTTCCCTTATGTGTCAACAAGGCCAGGGTTTCTTCTCCAGTGATTAACATGTAGAAGATGTGTCCAGAATACAATATTTTACAGAGCTGCATTTTCACAGAACACTTTGCTGGCTGTTGAATTCCAACCCAACTATTTTGATCTTCTGAAGGCAGAAATATCAACTTTATTTCATGTCATTGCTTAAGTTGCATGTTAATAATTTATCCATTATTATAATGAAAGTCTGCTGGGTACAGAATGTGCTCATTACGGAAAAAGGAAGACAGAAAAATGAGATAGGTCCATGCCAATAAAGAACTTGCCATTCTTAGACAAGACATCAGCGAAATTGCAAAAGCTGATGTGAATTGCAAAAGAGATGTGATAACACTGTAAATAGACTCAGGTATAGTAATATCTGTTTATTCCCAGCCTAAGTGTCCTATATAGTTATCTCTGCCCCTAGAGCATCTGCATATTTGCCTCTGGAATACCAGAAGTAGTCATCTAGTCCAAAACTTACTTCACTTGTTTCTTGTTTTAAGGGTATTTTCCCTTTTCCCTTTTTCATATTACCCTATATTCTCCTTTATCTCCCTGAATATTCTCCTGTTCATATTGCAGAAATGGTGGGCATTATAGCAGCTTGTGCTTATTGTTACTTGGTTGTCAAACTAGCCCTTTTTCTGTATTATTTTTGCCAATACAGGATTAAGGGCTGCACGTAACTTGTGCTGTGGCCTACTACTGCAGCAGGCTGTGGTGTCCTTTCCTTGGTATTTGGAGAAGGTGGCGTGTAAAAGTTAGATAGATAAGACTGCATGGGGCCTGGTATTTGGGGGACGCCACCACTTTTTGGCTGTACCAAAAAGACTGTGCAAGACTCAAGCAGCAGGTGAAAGCAATGTGGTTACACACCTGCTATGGCTTGCAGGCAGCACCCAGTGCATGGTGTTGGTAGTACCTTGCCGGAGGAACCAGGAAAAGAACCACTGCATTGTGTGGTGGTCTTATTGCCTACTCGGCAATGTTCTTGTCCTTGTGAGCTCTGTATCCCTGAATAACATGGGATCCGTGACAAAGCTCAATATAGGCAAGTTCCACTGTATGGTGTCTTAAAAATGTATCACAGTACAAGGGGTGGGGAGATGTTTTGAAATAAAATAGTGATTGTGATAATAAAGAATTCATTCACGTTTAGAGTTAACTCGAGCATATTAAACGCACAAGAAAAATGTATCACATTATCACAGTATCTAAATGTGAAAACCAGGGCTTGTTGTGTCTGGAGATTTTGATGGTGCTTCAGGACACTTGCTGCTTGAATAGACAGGCAGACAAATACTGAGTGATTCAGCTGTGACATTTGTTCAGGGAAACTTTTCAAATAAAACAGACTGATAGCAGTGGTGCCTACAGTTAAGGAACGCTGATACTTTCCTTGATGATTCCATTTTCAATTGCTTATTTTGCCAAATTTGAACGAGGAATGAAATTTTTCAGGCTGAGTGTTTGCTTTGGGCTCCTTCTGTGTGCCTGGATGTGTTTGTTGTGTGAAAATTTCAGATAACATGATTCAATCTTTTTCAGTGAAAAAGTTGAAGGAAATTTACATCGCTTTGTGCTTGTTTAAAAAATAATAAATATGTACCTATTTCACAAGTTATGGCACTTGAATACTTCAACTGAGCAGATTCTTGGCATTTGGCAGCCAAAAATGTACTTTTTATTAGGTCAACAGAAATCCACCAAAATGTGGGCAGTAAGCCTCTCATGTTTTGGGTAAGAAAAGTGGTGCCTGATCATATAATTAGACACTGTGTTGTAATGCATACTCTTGAAGGAGTTGAACTGCCAACATTAGCGGGATTTTTCTATAACTGGCGTATTTGAGATATTTTTATTTTTTTGTGTGTGAAGAGATCAGTGAAAAGAGGAAGATGTTAGCTTCTGAGACTTTTATTTATTTATTTTCCTAGCATTGATTAGTTTGTAAGATGCTTTGTGGATATGACATGTTCTTTTGGATAATTCTGCTTAGATAGACACCAAGGAATCACCTCGGGAAGAGACCATGTGATGCTGTCTGTTTAAACTCTGAAATACTGCTGTGAATACGGCCATTTCTGCTCCCTTACCCCTCTTGAGTCATGGGGCAAAATTGATATGGGGCAAATACTTGATCACTGTTGTTGCTGATTTGAACAACTAAAGCTGAATTGAGACCTGTTACTTTTTGCATAGGAGCAACCTGAATCTTCCTGACAGAGAAAAAGAGCATATAAAATATTTCTAAATTAGAGACACAAATATCAATTCAGATATAATTTCTTTGACCTCTTAGATGAAATTATGAAATAGAGCAGCCTCATTCCCTTGCAGTGCGCCAAGATTCATCTGAGGGAAGACAGTTGAGGATCTAACAAGGAGAATTCAAGATGTTCCTGAAAAAAATTACATCAAGTATAGTTTAAAAGCAAGGACTAGTGATGTGTCACACTGAGTGCTAGAAAACTATAAGCAGTCAAAGGCAATAATCCACTGTGATATGAACCCATATGTCTGCTCTAGACCTTAGAGAGAATTTGGATTATTGTATCATGTCAGAAATCTGTGGAAGCTCTTCTGTACCTGTTCAGGCATTTCTGTGGTAGTGGTCATTTCTGAAATCTTGTTTGTCTGCAGAAGGCAGGGTCATTATGAAAGCTATCGAACAGTATTAAGAAGAAGAAATGTACTTTATGGAGAAAATTACTTTCTCTAACTATACCAGGAGGTTCTCTGAATTTACCAGCCAGCTGTCTCTGTGCTTTTCCAAAGTAAGTAACTAAGGGCATGTGCTGAACAGCATGTGAAAAATGTGTCTGGAGGATATTTTAAAAAAAAAAAAAAAAAAAAAAAAAAAGACGTGGTGAGGAATGAAGAGATACTAATGAGGGGGTAGATGTTTAGCTAATCAGAGTGCTAGCAAAAGCACAGTGACCAAGAAGCTTGAGTGCTGTTAGTCTCAAATGGCTTTTTATAAGAAGACAGACCTGTTTAGGGGGGATCTTGTGTCATTTTTTATACATCTTCATGTCCAGAAAGTATATAATAATACTAGTGTCACATGACTTCTAGATTTCTATTTTGGCTTACTAGGAGCTTAGTATTTTAGAGTTCAAACCAAATTAGAGCCTCTGAGTCTCCTTAGATTCCCAACAGAAGTGTTTTCCAATATAAAGGCTACTTTTTTGGCATGGTACTTGTAACTTCTGGTCAATTCATCAGCAAATTTGTCAGCCAGTCATGCCTATCGGCTTGCTCAGAGTGAGACCTTCCAACTCACTTGTGAATTTAATTGAAAAATATGGCTTATTTTTGCTGCTTGGTTAACTAAAAATTTTTGTTAAAAGGATGAACCCATTTGTTTTGTTGTTGTTTTTGTTCTGGTTGGAGATATAAATATTGTGGATTTCAAAGTGTATACTTCATTAGAAATCTTTTCGCTGTATGAGAAATGAGAGGGGAAATTTTTTAAAGCTCTTGAAAGCTCTTGAAAGTTGCAAGAAACAAGCTGGAATTTTTAATCTCTGAGGCCACTACATACTACTTTCTAAGTGTTCTCTTGTTTTCTTGTTGTTTTTTAATGAATATTTAATGCATAGATTCAGAAAAATCTCTTCCTCTTCAATTTGATGGAGGCGTCAGTTCTTGGCATTCCTGAAGTTTCAGTGGAACCAATGTATCGGCACTTTTCCAGAAGACTGGAGTTGAGCAGAAGTAAAGTTCTACTATAAAATAAGCCAAAATCAAAAACAAAACAAAATAAACAAACAAACAAAAAACCTTTCCAGACTTCTTTGCTATAAAGAACCAAAAAAAGTAAAGGTCTTACTATTTTGTCTTCTTAGGTGCCCTAGTAAAAAAGATAAAAGTAACTTATTGACTCCCACTTTCATAGTTACTTTTAATAAAATCTTTAAGATTCTGAGTGCAAAAAAAATTTAGATAACCGTATTTGCCTTTTATCTTCCTAATTGTGTCCTCGAGACCTAGTTATTCTGCAGCATTTTTAAACAGATTGCTGTAGCAGTGACATTGTGACATTGTAATCACTCTGTGCTTTTGTTTTCATCCATCAGAAAAGGCTTAAAAATATACTTTCTATTTCCCATCTTGATGTTTACCTGAAACGTCATCCTGAAGAAGTAAAATGAAGTGTGGGATCCAGGATCTCAACAGACTCTTAACAAAATATTTTCTGCGATAAAAAGCTTCAGATGAGAGTTGAGTGAACCATTAATTTTATAAGTCTTCTGTTCCCTTAACCTTGTTTGTTCTTTTGTCTGTCTTCAGCAGATGGCTAGATGACTGGCATCCTCTAACAGTGTTCAGTGCTCATTAGCACCATGTCATTTTGAGTGCTGTTTCCATCTTTCCCTTTCTCTTTTGTTACTTCATTTATCAATGTATACATTCATATGTTTAGCAAGTCACTGACAGTGATGTAGATTTTTTTTTTAACACCTGACTTTATTATTTTCTCCAGAAATCCTGCTTCATGTTTAGGAGAGAAGGGGAAAAAAAATGACATACAAAGTGATTAATGAAGTATTAACCTCGGTAACTACTTTTCTAAGAAACCTTCAGAAGCATGAATTATTTGTTTTTACCCATCAGATGCTAAGATTGGTACATGTTCTTTAAAACTGCAGCCTTCAAGACAGCCTTCTCATAATGTTTAAAGAAAGGCTGATTACAAGGTATGCAGGGTGTCATAATGTTAAATGAGGTTATTTAAACAGTGCAGAAACAAAGCTACTTCTTAAATGAAATTATGAATTTGTTGATGTTCCTCCAGATCTCCATATTGCCAGATTTCCTTTTAAAGCACAGCACATGCACTGATTTCTTTTTAATCCCATATTGGCAAATCTGATGAGTACTGTATTTGCAGCTGCCAACGCAATGGAATGAATATTGTTGACCTTGGACACAGTCTCACAGAAACTACCAGCAATCTTTAGTGGAGTAAATGTATCGCTGAGAAATAAGAAATGGACCTTATACACTACTGTAAATCTGAGGAATTTTCCTTGTAATCCCTGGTTTTGCTTCATTGACCTCAGTGGAAGAATTTATGCTGACATCAGCGAATTCATGGTTGAGCCCTATATTGACAGTATATTCATAACTCTCTAAAGGCCTTTCTTAAAATGTTTTCTCAAAGGTGGGATTAGCAAAACCTTGTCACAGTTGTCCCAGCTCTACTATTGAAGTTCTTGTTGACTCAGCTGGGGTGAGGGCAGTATATTTTCCTATTTCAGTTGATAATGCGCGACTGCATGAAAGGTGAGGAAAATTCCTTGCACTGCTCTTAAATTACTGGCAGAAGACCTTTCTCAGAAAATCACTGTCTTTGAACCTTCACATTCCATTTGTTCCTTCCTCATTAACTTATGAATGTAAAAAAGGTCTGACTGCAAATCTTTAATTAATAAATCATAGGAGATTTTGCAACTGCATGAAACGTGATTCATATCTACCTCTTGACTACTGTCCATAGCATTTTAGATTTGATTTTTATAAATTACCTGTTCCACCACTGCAGTGCAAATGGATGTGCCAGGGATTTTAATTACCAAGAAAGTCAATAATGTCCGAATGAAAACAGTGCATAGGGAAAGAAATAAGTCAAAAGTATCATATTACTTAATATAGTAAACTTTAAATATTTTTTTTCTTTAAATAGAAAAGCTGTTATTTTCTTTTTAATGCAGATCATTGATAGACTCCTCTCTCTGTACTGGAGAGAATGGTTCCTTGTGCTGCAGAAATCTTTAATAATTGTAATGAACATTATTTTGAATATATGAGAAACCAAGGAAGAATTTATGTGAAAATAAAGTAGACGTATGTTGTCTTTTGTTCAGTGACCAAATGAATTGGCCATTTTGCAAGAATTCATGAATAATGCCATTCAAGTTATTTGGGGTATAGACTCTACTAAAATAACTTATATTCAGTAAATACGCATGTAGCTACTGCAGGTAAGCATTACATGAGAGAAAAAAGCTGCATTTGAGAGAGAGAAAAAAAACACAGATTGCACTTA
>VZSV01000025.1:4973869-5007979 GCA_013398735.1 Nothocercus julius
TTTTTTTTTTTTTTTTTTTTTTTTTTTTTTTGTCTCTGGATAGTGCTGCTCTGAAAGAGAGCAGGACAGAACTCAGTCCCATGTGCGTGGGAGGATGGATGATTCCCGGCCGTGTCAAAGTTTAGAGTGTTATCTCAGTGGACTAATGTAGCTGTTGATGTAGATTTATAAAGTTCTCCTCTTGTTCAGTTTTTATTAAGACTTATTGTAGAATTCAGTGTAAAGCAAACAAAAAAAAAAAAAATCAACATGAAACTCGGAAGGTGAGTTGGGATTTGTATGAGCTGAAAATCTGTGCAGCCCTGTCCAGCTAAACAGAGTTCAAGCTTCACGCATAAACTCAGTCCAATCTTCTTCTATAGCATAACTCATGTTTCTAAATATTTCAGCGAGCTTAATCTGTTTTACCAGTTTAAAATGATGGCAGGCATCATGAAAGCAACGCTGACTTGTTTAGAAGCTTCTCTGCAGAAGTTTCACATGACTTCACTCCATCATCATCTATAGCCTAATGACTGTACCCCCTTTGGGTTGTTTGTCTGCTCCTCTTAGCTGGAAGCTAGCAATCCCACATGCTGGCTTTCTGCTCTTAGTTATACAACAGCCTAGACAGATGTCAGTCTCTGTCTAATGCTGTCATAGCTTTAGTAATCCCTAGTGATGAACAGCTTTGACTAGGGATATAAGGGGGAATAACCAACGTGCATTGTACTGTCTGTTTTATGAACTCTCTGTCCATAATTTTTATTGCTTTCTGTGTCTTTCTAACTTTGTGCAGGCATTCTCTAGCACAAATTCCCCAACTTGCACAAAAATTTTTAGTTATTAGCATATGGATGTAAAACCAAAAGCAACTGATTTTCTTTCAAAGTAATTTTAAAAAGTTTTTGTGTTTGCTTTGCACTTAAGGCATGAAGGAACACAGGCAGGCCAGTTATCCTTGCTCAGCTGAAAATAGTAACTGGTAAGGCTTTTTGACTGTTCGGACACACTTCCCTCAGTAAAGGTATTTTTGATGAAAATTACTTCTTCAGATTGATTTCTTATTCTTTCTGACTGATAGGAGTTGCTGCTCTCACAGGGTTTAATCTAATGTGATACTCTGTATTAAGTCTGGCCAAAACTTGCTGATGAAAAAGTTTTCCTTTGAGGAAAAGTCCTTTTTTTTTTTTTTCTTTTTTTTTGACAGTGGAAATAAGTAAGTGTCATTTTTTATTAATCTGTCACTAGAAGAGTTGCAAAATAATTCCAATCTGAAGTTGAATATTTTTATTAGGCTTTCATATTATGTTTTGGTTTGACTTTTTATGAGAACTTTCTTATCTGAACTTTCAATTTTAATATAATCTTGTGTATATATGCTTATATATAAATATATATACATATGCATAACATTGCATCTATCATTAATATTTTTGCCAGTATTAAAACAAACCATCTAGGAAAGACCCTTCAATGTTTTAAAATCAAATCAGTTTGGATGCATGAAATAACATAATGTTTTCTAGGTTAGAAAAAAAAAATACCATGAGTTTTGCAAATATGTGCTTCCATTTTTGAACGAGCTTTATTGTGTAGCACAGATCACTTTGAAAATGCAGTTGCTGAGTGAACAGAGAATTTGGCTGGGGTGGAGATTAGTACAGAGAGATTAGCTACAGGAAGTAGAGTGGGGTTTTATGCTGCTTCAGGGCAGCGTGTTACCCAGGAAACTTTGCCATTGCAGACGCCTTTCTCTGTTTTTCAGGGCAGCATGTGCCTATTCTTGTGGGTACCAAAGCAGTTGCTGCATCAGGTGTAGGAAATCTTGCCGCGAGTGCTGGGGGAAGATGCCTCCCATCTGTGCATCTCCTCAGTGCCAACCAGCCCCAGCTATCTAAGCTCCTTGCAGGATTCTTGCATTTAGCTATAATATGATGAGCCTCATTTGTCTTTGGTGCTGGTATGAGTTGCCTCCAGGATGACCTTATTCCCTGGAAGTTGAAGTGTGGGTAGTATATGCGCTTACATATAGAGAGCTATGCGTATGTCTGGGTGTGCCCATTGTCTGCAAGTCAGTCTAGAGCAAAACTCTTAGTAGACTGTGCATTGGTACTTCAGTATTTCACCAGCAGCTGCCTTAGAGGTCACTATCAAGTATCCTGTGCTCAAAATTTAACCATCCTACCATGAAAACGCTGTTCTTTTGTCACTCTCCTGCTATACAGAAAATACAGCTGAGAGCCTGCTGCTGCTGCTGTTATCCAATAGAGAATGCTAAGCTTGGTCGCCACTGGACTCCTGCTTTATGCTTATCACTGAATTAATCTGCCATATAAAGGCATCATTTCTCTTTGTGAGCAAGCTGGGTGTCTTAGTATGTCTTATGGGGAGAAAGCAGTAAGAGAATGGAAAAGCCACTATACTTGTGTGCATGGATGCTTTGGTTGTGGGTTTCCACTTAAAGTTAGGTAGGTTTAAACTTCTGTAACAACCTTTGAAGAATAAATTCGTCTCCCTCCCTTTTTTTCCATTTAAGCTTCAGGCTGGACCAGAGTAAGGATTAGCCAATGAGAGTGACAGGCCAGGAGTATTTTTGTAGAGAGCAATTAAAATGTTTTGATGAGGTTACTTCAGCAAAAATAATAATAATAAAGGCCAGTTGGCCAGGCGCACTGCTGTGAGAGAGATGGCCTCAGAGAGCCGTTAGGAATACGGACAGATGGCCCCACATTCCTTGGTGCTCTTAGTGAGAAGCTCTAAATTATGCCACTGGTAGATGCATCCTTATTAGATTAGGATAGTGAAAAAGAGCTCCCATTCCCCACCTCGCTCCCTGCCCCATGTTACTTCCCCTATCATATCTCCTATGTCAAGAGTAGATGTTGGAGGCATAGACTGATGTCCTTCAGAATTGCTTCTATGCCAAGTCTTGCCCTTATATATCACCCTCAACAATTCAACAGAGCATGATCTCATAAGAGAATACTGGTGTGTATTTTTTTTTTAATTTTATTTCTGTCTTCTTTATCATGGAACAAATACACAAGTGATTTTTTTTCACTTGCATTTAGCAGGGCTGAAATTAAGGGCTTACATTACGGAAACATAGTCATGAGGGAATAAATAGGCAGAAACCATCTGAATAAAACAGAAGCAAACAATAAGCAAGATGCTAATTCACTTATTATCTTTAAATGGGAGCTATAAGACTAAATAAAAATAAATAAATAAAGATTCAATTAACTGTGATTAATTATGCTGCTTACATTAGTCCTGCTTGTCTTTTTCCTCAGCATAGTCCAGGAAATGATTCCAAATTAATTCCTGGTCAGCCATGCGGTTACTGGCAGAGTAAACATCCTATTTTTCAGACAGACAAGTGATGTTGTATCTCTGATCTGCTGAGGCTTTTTTAGCAGTACCAACAAATCCATAGCAATTTAGAGCTGTAAGTATTCCAAAGAAAAATACCCCATCTTGATAATATCTTATAGACTTGACATTGGTTCAGTTATTTTGCAAAGGTATCCAAAAGCATTTCCCGTGGAAGAAAGAAACAGGTTACTAAGTTAGTCAGCTGGGAAAAATAAGGGAGGGAGACAGAAGCTATATAGTAATTACCTACCTTGTTAATTTAAGTAAGAGGCCTGAAAAGCTACCAGGGTAAAAACACCATTCTGTCTGCTGTGACTCCAGAGGCAGGGAAAGGTGCAGATGAGAGATACAAGTAATACAGCTGTCAATATAGGCTGTTACTTGAACACTTGCCTAGAATAGAGATGCTTTCCTATATGATAGGGAGGAATAAGGTCTGTTGATTTAGTGAGGCTCTCCAGTGTAACACAGAAGTTTTAAGATAATGCAGAAAATAAAAGCAAATAAAGACGTGTTTTAATAAGATGGAACTTCCCCCCCCCCCCAAACATTTTGAAAGATTGTGCTACCTCAAATTTCTTTCATCTACCAAATAATCTGCTAACATCATTTGAGAGTCTGTACATTCATCTATTTACTTCTGAGGTTCTAGTATGTGAAATAATTACCTTGCTTTGTAACAGGATGTTCTGCTTTTGCATAGTTAACATTTTGTAAATGATTCTGCTAGCATTCTTTATCAATTATGCTTCTTTGAATAAAAGGTAACGCCTCAGGCCCAAAGCTAAATTATTTACTTGTAGCTTGCTGATGTGTTCTTTGTTCAGTTTATAGTTTCTCTACCTGCAGCACTACCTGCTTTGCCTTGATGCTCAGAAGATGGGACAGATGTGAAAACAAATAAACAGGCTTATATTTTTTTAGGAGGAAGAGAGATAAAAAAATGGATGCCAGGCAACTTAGAGGTATTAGATATCTGGTAGATAGCATTCCATATTGGTGAATAAAATGAGATGATGTCTCAGGACAAGTTGTTGGTGTATGTGAAAGGGTGGGTCTCAGTCCAATAATCTGTGGATTACCATGCCTGGTGTCTCTGCAGGTAGCCCTAAATGAGAAGATGAGATTTATTATGGAGAATGTGTTATCCTTTAGCCTGTGTTTTCTGCTCCGCGGCACATTAACAGACCCTGCTACCGACTCTCTTCTTATATCTTATGGCTGTAACAGTGCTGAACCAAACTCAAGCGAACAGAGGGCAGTGGTTCTTTTGAACTTCCAGTCCAGCACTTTGGCCAGCACTCTATGTGTGAAGACAGGGGGAAATGTCCTCGCGTTCCAAATATAAAGAGTTTTAGGGCTTTACTTTCTTGGGTAAACAAGGGGAAGAAAAAAAAGAAAAAGTCTTCTTGTTGTGTTTGTTTGTTTGTTTCCCTTCTGTGTTAAGGAACCAAGCACAGTTCCCGGTGGTGGCCGGTGGTGGCACACCATGTTGCGTTCCACCTGTGTTTCAACCAAGATATTGATGGTGTGGTGCAGCTGCTCCATACAGTGACATCTGGTAGTGGGGAGGAAGAAGCAAAAGCTAATAAGAACATTAATAATAGTTTGAAGTGACATTATTACATTTTGCTGGAATACGTTCTTGCATCCTTTCGATCCTGGTATGCTCGCAGGAAGGAAAACATTTTCAGACTTCGATGCCTGAAGTTAGCTTGTTGAATTCATATAGCAGCTCTCAAATAATTTTCTCGGATTTCTAAATCACACTGTCTCTTTCTGATGCTGAAATATTTCTATTTACCATATTAACATTTGTGATTCTCTTATTGGTGTATTATATGTAGAACAGCAAATTTTATAAGGCACTTTGAGATCTGCTGTTGAAAAGAGCTACATAAAAAAGTGTGGGCTTTGTTTTTTAATTTATTCTTCAGAACTGCTTGATGTATACAGACTATATGTTCCAGGAACAGTATATGGTTATCACTTTTTAATAATGGGTAAAGCTATCTGTTCCTAGGACATTAATTGAGTCAAATATTAGTTTCCTCTGCAAAGAGCTTCCCCCTGTGCCCCGTGCTGCCTCGGAATTCCAATACATAGAGCACTTCTGTGGCAGTGGAAACAAGTAGTGTTGGCAACTGAAGGACATAGAGGAGTGAGCCCCACTGATCACATTTTAAGGATACCCTAATGTATTGCTATGAGACTTCCTCTATTGTATATGGCTGGTCTGGAAATGGTACCGATCAATGAGAAAGTTTGCAGATCAACATGCTTATTAATTTTTAGTTTACTAAAACAATATATAACAACTTGACCAAAGTTCACATTTAGTATAAGTGTCTTTTTATTTTATTGGTTTAGGTTTGCATTTTTATAGTTTGGATCCCCTGTATTTGTGATTTAGGGTTTAACAGGAACTCATTTACTTCATAAATATTAATTACTGCATAGGCTTTATTCCATATTAGAGCATCTGGGGGAAAAGTGCTGATCATTACATTGCTTGTGAGGATGTATTTTTGCCTAAAAATACTCCTGAATAAATTCAGTCTGATTTAGAGAACATTAGTCTGAAAGGTGTAATGCATTAATTTCGGGCATAATATTTTAATAGCAGCAACTGCAATGTAATAGTGCTCAGCCTTGCAATCAGAAATGTGGTGCATTTTACAGGGTCCTCCAGCCAAGTTTGAGTAGCCAGCTGGGAGAGCGATGCCGTCAGTTTAATGTTATATGATAGTATCAGAATATGCATACCCATCATTATTATATTATAAAAGGCTACTTGGTAGGGCAGCTCCCCAGGTAAAAGTAAATCAGGAAACTTCACTGTCTTTATTAGCAGGATCCTCAGCTGGCATCAATCAGGATTGCTCCATTGATTTCAGCATTGAGCCAGATGAGCGCCTGACCTTTCTGTCTTTAAAACATAGCCTGAGGTTGGAATGACTACAAAATATGTGGGATGTTCCACCTTTGCAGCGTGGTGCAGCATGCATTATTTTCACAGGCACCTTAACTCAGTGAATAATTTGATTACAGTTACTTGATTAGTGTCTGGAGAGCCCCTTTGCTCTTTTAGCAGGTCTTCATCATCTTGATGTATTGCTGCTCCTGCTACCGCTGCATTTGGCCAGTTCTGTTGGCTAAGTAGAAAGAAGAGGCATGGAGTTCACTAGCCCATATTTGGAAGGCAAAATCATAGCAAGTGTAGTTGTTCCTGACTTTTGATCAAGATAGTAACAGTTTGTTGGTATCTTTCTTGAGTACGGACACAGAGCTGGGTATAATATATTCAACAACCCACACGCAATGCTTGTCACCACTCTTGATGCCTGGGCTATTGCATGCACTGAGTAAACTTGACCCTGGAATTTAGAGCATCACTTGTGACTCTTTTTTGAATGTCCTGAGTATCGAGGGAAATTCTTCACATGTAAACTGCTTATAATAAAAGTCTCAGGTCTTGTCATATATTTTAATATGCCATATATTTCCATAGCTATTTAGATGAAGACTCTGGAGAAAAAAAATGCTGCTTTTCCTCTTAAATGTGTTCTCTCTGTTGCCACTACAGTCAGTGGTTACCTTCTGTTTATTTCCCAGAGAATGATATGGATTAAGGCACACATGACCCCAAATCCCTCAACACTGACATGTTTAATAGAGGATCACAAAGAAGTGCCTGTTTGCTAGCTACCAATGTCCAGCTAATGATGCTGAAATGAGTCAAGAAGACAAACTAGAATGTTTGTACCATTGTATTTTGAAATCTGCTTATTGTGCTGTTCTATAACTAGACATGTTTTCTAATGTATGCATAAGAAGAACCATGGTTTAGGGATCAAAAAGCAAATTGTGATTATTGTTGCCAAAAGTAGCTGCTGCTTCTTTATGAGTATGGAAAAGAGGACACAGCCCTCTGAAACAGAGTCCAGTCATTGATAGGCCCAGTGTTTGTGAAGATAAAATGTGGGAAATGCTCTAATTTCTTGGAAGAACCATAGCTAGCAGGAATACATTGGACATAAATGAGAGGTGGGGTTTCATTTTAGGATGCTGAGGGATAGGATGAATATACTAGAATTTGGGATTAGATCTGACCTTTATTCAAGTCAACAGATTTTCTTCAGTTAACCTACAGCAACTTCCAGTTCTATTCAGAATACTATGCAATAATATGCTAAAGTCTGGATGTACTTTAATGGCTAATTTTTCATTTACCTGCCAGATACTCCTGTAGGAGACTTCTCTAAATCAGCTTGTCCAAAACATAGCATAATGCCTTTGTACTCAGTTACAAACAAAATTAGAGAGGATTTGAAAATCCTGTTATTTACTAAAATATCTGCATCATTTATTTTGTATTCTTTTTTACTTCAAAACAAAATACTGTTAAAATAACCATCTTTAATTTTAGTAGAACTGACTGAGAATTTGATTGTATTATGAAGATGGGAAGAACTCACATTTATTACTTGCAAAGACTCATTAATGTTCATTGACAATTGCAAACTTCTCTCTACTGAGCTGGTTGAATGCAGTCTGGTTGATAGGGAGACAATTAATTGATCACCAACTCTTATTCCCAGCTGAAAGATAAGATAATTTTTGTCAATTAAAATATGATTCTTATCAAAAGATATTGCCTTATTTACATTTTTAATAAAATAGGGACTTTTGGAAAATACGGCTTTATAGTAGGAAAGTAATTGTTGTATTAAGAAAGTTGAATTCTAAATTACTGTTGAAGATAAAGATGCTTTCTTAACATGCGTATTGGAGGCTGTTGTTTTGGCAAAATGAAATAAACAACTTCTCATTTTTCGTCTATCCTTTCTCAGATGGGTTCAGACCTCCAAAGGCAATGAAATAATCTGCAGCTCAGAATTAAAAAATCTGGATAGATGGCAGATACCTACCTGGCTTGCTCGTGGTAGAGCAAATTTCAGAAGTTTCCCAGCATGTAACTTCTCATCATTATAAAACTCTTGGTTATTAAATTTATTTGGCACTGTAGCTGGTGACCTTTTTTTGCTACTTGTGGAGCAGCATTTCACCTGAGGCGGCAAGATACGCACTGGAACCGTGAGCTTGTCCTGCACTGGCATTGGCCTCTGCGCACTCAGGTGCTTAGGCTTCTCACTTGGCTTGGCTGTTAAACAATCGCTGTTTGTCTTTTTGTTGCTGCTTCAAAAGCTGTCCAAGGAGCCATCTTTCCCTTTCTCCTCCCCTCTTAGTTGGAGATTTCTGTCTGCAGCAGCATCAGAACTTTGCATTTGGTCTGACTTACAAAGGGGGGAAGGAAAGATGGTATCAAGTAACGGGGAACAGGCACTTCCAGCTGAATGAGCCACAGAGAAAACATAGTTTTACCTTTCCTCATAGATTTAATTGCTCGTAATTAAAGTGGTTAGCAGTAAGGATATATAATGATCTGAAAGAAAACATATTTGGGTTTGGGACCACTGCTATGAGGCCCTATGCTATGAGTTTCTCTAGCCCCTTTTCTCCTTTGAGTGATTAACAGTCCATAAATAGCTGTATCTGAGGAGTGGTGGGGGGAAAGGAATTAACCTAAGAACAGTAAGCTAAGGAAAACTGGAGCTTGTAAGAATGCAATCTTCCCTATGTCACTGCTATTTCAAAAGCACAGTGAGCTCAAACTTATTAGCTTTGGAAATAAAATACAGACAATAAGCAGCAATAGAATAGCAGTTGCTTGAATTATAGTGTCTTATAGGAGCTGATTTGCAGTATTTTTTTTTTTTTTATGCTTGACCTAAATGACTTCTGCCAAGTTCCGTGAAAGATACAGTTCAAAGTATTGGGCTCTGCTCCTTCTTGCTCCTCTCTTTCGTCTCTTTCCTAGCTTCTCTATGGATAAATCAATGTTTTATTGTGATTTAGGCTGTATTTAAGCATTCACAGCCTGACTGCAGCATGTTTTCCCCCACAGCTTTTTACACAGTTTTAATAAGGACAGCACAGCAGCCTATGCAGCATGTTTACCTCATGAAAAATAGGTCTTATCCTTGTTTGCATAGTCAGAATATGAGAGATTGCTTAAGACTTGTAAAAACTGTTACATGAGACTGAATAGAAAGACGTATGCACATGGTCAGGTCATAGGGTAATGTTTCTCATCCAGACATTTGATTATATATTAAAGATATGTACTGTGTTCTCTTTCCAACAGAGAACTTTCCTCTTGTCAAACGGGAGTTGGTCCAGTTAGTGTGGAAATGCAGAAAATCCACAGTATTACAGAGACCTGTGTTATGAGATGTAGGAAAGTTAATCTTTTAAGATCTATGAAATTTAGTGCTTTCTCAAGTGAAATTGCAGGAGTCAACACTTAGGATAAATCTAAATGGATGTTGCTGGCCGAAAGAGCAAGAGTTTCATTTGCTTGTTTGTTTGCTTTGGAAACTTTTTTTTAATTAAATGATGATGTGAATTTTTGGAAGAGGTGACCCTTCCTTTCTTCTTTGCCCTTTCGCCCTTTCTACCACCTCTGTCCATGAGACGAAGGGCACTGTTTGCTCTGAGCTGTCAGTTGAGCTGCACAGTATGGGCAGGGTGTAGTGTGCTTGTTTCCAGCAGGGATGAGCTCCAGACTCTGGGCTTGGTCAGCACATTGGGCTGCTCTACTGCTTTCCAGGTCCTTTCTTGCCTTCTCTGTGGCAGACGAAGCAGGTCCATTTTGAGCATAGTGAGGTTGGGTAATTGGTGCAATTCAAAGTAATCATTAATCACTTCATCATTTTTTTCTCATCCCAAAGTTGATACATCCTTTTAAGTATCCACAACTGTTATTTTCACCCTTCCTGATGGTAGTAGGGATGCTTTGTTTTAATAGCTGTCTTATGACAGTCACGTCAAAAGATGTTTCTTTTCATCCTGCAGGGAAGTAGTAGGTTTCAAACGCATATTTTTACCCCAAGGCTACTGTTTTACCTTTGCTTTGTTTCTATAATTGACTGAAATGCATGGTTCTCTGATGAAGATTAAGAAAAGGTGGCAAGTGTACTGTCTTTGTGTTTGTCTCCTCATTTTAACTTACATGAAATATGTTATGGTATTCCCAAATCTCCAAAGTGGCTGCCATTCATTCTGGCAATTGCTTGGTTCCTTTAGGTGCCACCAGGTGCTGCAACAATCTGAATTTTGTTCTCAGCAGGTGGCAGGTATTTGTCTGCCCTTGGGAATACCTGGCTGTGGAAGTGTACTCTCTGTGCATGTGCAGATCAGTCAAAAAACACAGGTGATCTCAGAGCTCTACAGCTTGATTTAGCAAGGTCTAAAGCACTTAGGAATGCTTAACTGGTCCCACTAAATTCAAAAGGACTAGCTACATGGGCTGTTCGGGTATTTAAGTTCTTATATATATATGAATGCATTGCAACCCTAATGTATTTCATCTGATATGCCCTCAGATGCCAAAGAACAAGTTGCTTTTATCTTTGGTAAAGAAATCTTCACATTTTTAATGGTGGAGTTCCTAGGCAAAGGGAGTTCTGAGATGTGAGGAACAGAAAGATAGCATTTAGTCTAAACCTCTGTGTCCGTGTTGAGCTGATCCTTCTTTCCTCAGTAATTTTCAGGATGCTGAGGTGAGGATGAAAAGTCCTGAATCAGGACAGTTTAACTGCGTATCTGTGTAGTTATCTGCACTTGTTTAGACAAAAAACATCATCCAGCCGATTTGTAGGCCCATATTTTGTCTACTACAAATTTTGCAGATAACACAGAAGTTTCTGCATGGAAGAAGCATAGGATTTTTTGTTTTGCTTTGTTTTGCTTTGCTGTGCTTGTAACACATCTTTAACATCTTTAAAGTAACATCTTTAGAATCTTCCCTGATACATGGTTCAAGCAAAACAGACATTCCTTTGTTTTATTTTCCTACAGAGTTTTCCTCATCAGAGATTTTAGACATTTGCTGTCACATTGTTATATGTGCTATTCACACCTGACCCTACCACCTTGCAATGTCAGAATATTTAATTCTGTGTTCTCCCTGGCCATCCTGTCTTTTGTTTCATTATATTGCTTTTTGGGGGAAAGTGGAAGAATGGAATGGTTCTTGGCTATTGTGTGTTCAATAGCAGAGCAAAAAGCTTTAAGCAATGTTTCTATTTTATCATCAATGCCTTGAACTTTCTGTGGAGAGTAGAATTTCATTTTATGCATATGCTGGTATAAAACCCCTTGCGAGCTCTCTTGCTGCTGCTGAAGTGAGGGTGTGAGGTGGCCGCTCCTGTGACATCTGTGCTCAGCGGAGTGATGAATAGGAAGCAGCAGCTTCGCGTTCAGCCCTTGGCCTTTGTTTTATCCTCCTCGCCCCCTGCCTTCCCTGCTTTCAAGTGCCTTAAACTGTTCGTTGTTCATAGCTTCCTGGGTTGAGAGACTGTAC
Source organism: Nothocercus julius (assembly GCA_013398735.1). Taxonomy (NCBI): domain Eukaryota; kingdom Metazoa; phylum Chordata; class Aves; order Tinamiformes; family Tinamidae; genus Nothocercus; species Nothocercus julius. The sequence continues at coordinate 4,985,655 of VZSV01000025.1, forward strand.
AAACAAGCCACAGCAGCTTCTGTATGTTGGTCCTCTTGTTGACCCAAACGTTCCATCCCAATTGTCTTTATTCAGCTGGTTGAATAAAGAGTATGCAGTTTTGTCCTACCCCTTTGCTGTCCAGTTCAGGACCAGCAAACACTGATGTTACATTACGTTTTCGTGGGGCTTCTACCAGTGTGGCACTGGGGACCTCTTGGATGCAAAATATCTTGGCTCATGTGTGTGTCCCACAACTGAAAGTAGCTGTTTGTACTGGGTCAGGAAAGAAGGTTGAGAAAAGCCATTTCTAGCCCTAACTACTCAAAAGATTGTTCAAAGAGACCAGCAGAGCCTTTCTGTGAGTCTTGGACCTGTCTTTAGACTACTCTTTTACACCTTCTCCCTCACTCTTATTTGCCACTGGAAGCCCAGGTGATGACCAAGTGGCAGTTGTACTCCATGATTCAGAAGCTGAGATAACTCCATGAAATGTGGTGGCAGATGAAGTGCAGGAAGGCTTTGTATCCTTTGGCAACCCCTTCTGGCCTAAAAATCTGTTCACCTTGTCCTTTGTAACAGTGAAGCACTGTTGCACTTTTTTTTTTTTTTTTGGCTTAGCCTTGCTTAATATTGATTGTCAGCCCAAAATGTATCATTTGGGGGACCACTGTGTGCCTGTGAGCTATTGTGGCCTCTGTATATGCCAATGTCTGTTGTTACTGGGCAAAGAAGTATACTCCAGCCATGCAGTGAGTTTCATGAAGCTACTTGCAAGTAATGGGCATCTGGAAAGCCACCTGGTTTTTACTTCTCCTTCATCCATAGCTTAACAACTTGGGCTTCTGCCATCTAAATATTTGCCCTCCTCTGTTGCCAAAATTCACTCTAGAAATAATGCCAGATAGAAATAAAATACAGGCAGACAAAGGACTGTTTTAGGCATCTACTGTAAATTCAACCCTAGTGTTTGGAGTGAAAGTTTGGCTAACTTTGTCTCACTTGCTTCCCTACTTTTTTTTTTTTTTTTTTTTTTTTTTTTTTTTGGGGGGAAGTTTTGGCAAAAAAAAAAAAAAAAAAAAAAAAAAAAAAAAAAAAAAAAAAAAAAAAAAAAAAAGCTGCAGTATTTTTGACCCACTTTTGCAGGCACAAGACTTTCATATCTGCAAGGATAAAGTTCAAACAAGCCATCTTATGTGACTGAGCACATGTGTGAACTGAGACTCCAAACATGCAAAATTTTATCCATTGTTGACCAAAACCTTCTTTCTCTTGCTAGAGTCATACTTGCCCTTGCATCGATCTCTTTATGGACAAGCTATTGTAATTCTTATTGGAACAAATAAATTCCATATTCATGTTTTAAGAGCAGAGCCGAAGACATTGTTTGTTTTCCCAAGTGCTTCAGTCATCCTCAGTGAACCCTGTGAAAGTGACAGTTGACATGTCTTTGGAGAGGTCTTGTACAAAATGTATTCTGTTCTAAATCAAATGCTGAAGGGTACAGTGATGTGACAGGCTTCAGGGAAGCCATCTGAGCAGTTAGGCAGGCTCTAACAGGAAATATTTAAGAGGATGCAGAGAGTGAGGCAAGAAAAAGAAACTAACAGAAAGTGAAATGGAAGGTGAAAATGAGAGAACAGAGGTAATGAGTAAGGCTCTGACTGGAACCTAAGCTCTACCTTCTTCTTCTACCACCCTTTCCTTGTTCCTTTCCTCCATCGTCTTCCTGGGCAGATGGGATGAATTCATCTAACCTAACTTTGATTTCTGAGCTAGCCACCTGTCCTCCTTTTGCTGTCGGGGGAGGTAAACAAAAACTTTTAAGATGAGATTCGTCTGACCATTTTGTGATATCCATGTTAACGTAACATTAATTGTAACAGAAGGCCCATACCTTTCCTTCATTTTTAGATGAAGACAGGGAAGACAGAGTCGACCGCAAAAGTAAACTACGAGTCTACACGGTCGAATGAACTGTATCAAGAAAAAGACTGAAGCTGTGATCGCTGTCTTGGTGCTGATGCGTGTTGGGGTTAGGAGACAGTAGCAATTCAGTAATTACGTAGAACGTGTTTTGAAAGACTATTCCTTGGCCAAAAAATGCAGTCTTTCCTCAGTCATTGCCAAAGCTGAGAGGAAACATGGGACTTAAAGAAACTGTCTAATACAAACGGCAGTTTTTTCATGTACTGGACCACTTGTGTCATTCTTAATGTATCACAAAGGCTTGGAATCTTTTGTGACAAGAATACAGAGCAAAAGGTTGCAGTAAACCATGGAAAACCTAGGAATTGTGAGGTAAACCAAAGCTTCTGGGGCCAGACTCTTCTCAGCAGTGGCCAGCAACAGGACAAGGGGTAATGGGTACAAACAGAAACACAGGCAGTTCCTCCTCCATGTGAGGAAGAACTTCTGTCCTGTGAGGGTGACAGAGCCCCGGTACAGGCTGCCCACAGATGCTGTGGAGGCTCCTTCTCTGGAGATCTTCCAATACACCTGGCTGCCACCCTGTGCCCCGTGCTCTGGGTGTCCCTGCTGGAGCAGGGGGTTGGACTAGATGATCTCTAGAGGTCCCTCCCAACCTCAACCATTCTGTGATTCCCTGAATGAGGAATGAGGAAAGCATAAAAATTCAGGTCTGTGCTTCCCTGCCAATAATAGCCTGTCATTGGGAACGTGGGTATGAGGGAGAGTGGATTTAGAATGTCCTCTAGGAACAGAGTTGACTCTTCAGAGAAACAAATAACAACTTTCCTTTTGCTATTTTCTCTTTCCTTTAGAAGAAAGTTGAAAAGTTTGGTTTATTTATTTCTTATTTGTTTGATGTTTTGGCCTTTCTAAAAGGAAATAGTTTGTTCCAAAAGGATTAAAATTAAATATTTTGATTTTTTTTAAAAGCAGCTACTCCATTTTCATGCCTTTTTTTTTTTTTTTCCCTTCCAAGATCTGTTTGTCAAATTTGGCCTGAATTTATAAGAATTTCTGAGTTCTTCCTAGATACTGTTGAATTTAGCATGGGGAAAACATTTGATCCTTTTCTAATGAGGCCTTTCTCTATAGATAGATGATTTCTTGCAGATAATTTGTTCTCCACTTGCCTCCTACCTTTCTTATTTTCTATTCTTTTTGTATTTATATTGCTCTGAAATTTATGATCCCTCTCAGGGCTGAAGGCCTCTTGAAACAGGCGTTCTGCCAACACAGGAAAAGCAGTAGCACTTACCCTAGAGAGGTCATCACCTGAATGCAAAGGAGAAATCAAGAAAAAGTACGTAGCATAATTTCAGATAACTTCTGTTACGTAAATTTTCATTGCATATCTTGTCTCCAAGTCCTTAACCATGATCTGAAGAACTATGTTTTGTGTCTCTTCATGCTGTTATATAGGAATGTCTATTAGGACATATATAATTGTTTTGTTAAGGTCTCCAGAGCTACATCTGGGGGTAGAGGTGTGGCTCTGTGTTGTCTTTATTACTGATAGGTGTTGTTTTGGGGTTCAATGCTTGGAGCCTTTGCAAGCTTCAATCTCCGATAAATCAAGAATAGACTCAGCACTGGAAAAAATCTTATCCTTGTACTGACTAGGTCTGGCACGTTAAACTTGGAAAAACTGGTTCTGTGATCCTTTCTTAGATGAAGCTGACAATGTGTCTTCTTAAGAGACTGAGCCCATTGGATGGGTTCCTTTGAGAATATGCATAAACCATTTTAAAGAGTGAGGACACTCACTGGTAGTGGTCTTCAAAGGCTTTTCTAATATGTAATCTCACTCATTGTCACCTCTGCTCCAGGCGTTTGGCTGTGCATCACAGCACTCCTCCAAGCCCCAAAGACACCGCTTTCCACCAGGTTCACAGAGGTTTGTGCCTTTAAGGAAATGTCCTATAGGTGTCTGTAGGGAATAGCAACACACAAAGAGCTCATGTTTGCTGGTGTGCCACCTTTCGTTCCAGAATCCTTGCCCAAAATTTGGAATCTGGGACAGTGTATTTAGCTTTGAAAATGTTTTGCTAGCATTTTATTTTAATGTAATTTTTTTTTTTGCATAACTGTGCTGGCTTCCCTAACCACGCGCAAGAGGGATATAATAAGACACTAAAAACGTTAGCTCAAGAATAGCCCCAACTCTGTCCTGTAAGTACAGAGAAGTTCCCTGTAACGTATATTCTTTTGAGAAGTCTTAGCAAGATTTCCATGTGAAAGGGCTGCTGCTGAAGTTATGTGCCATTAGTAATGCTGAGCTAACGCTCCCCAGCTGGTGGGCATCTTCCAACAGTAATTGACAATTGTATCTATAATAAAACAATTGAGGTCCTGGATCATGTACCATTAACAATTAGAGTTTGTGATGATTCAGCACCTCTATGTAAGTATGTCTGAAGGTTGCATTTCAGGAATAACCAACGGGGGAAAGAAAAAGGCTCTGTAGATGTTTTTATCTCTAGATGCCAGCTCACAGTATTTGGTTATTCTCAGAGAGCAGCTACGTCTGAGTTTTCTTTCCTGGTCATAAGGACATAGCACTGCATTTCTGAGATGCTAAAATTAAGGCAGGAATAACCTTGTGTTCCTGAGAATCAAGATATTCTGTTTGCATGCTCTTTTAGCTATTAAGCTGGGAATCTGTCTTAGCAAAAAAACAAACAAACAAACAAAAACAGGCCAAAGCAGATAAAGAAATTACCCAACCCCTAAAATAAGAACATCTCCTGACATTTTCCAAAGTTAAAGGCCAAATAAATTTGACTTGATACATTTATTTTTAATTTTGAAAAAAGCTGGAGCTGTCATGAATCTCAAACACCTTTTTACCTGCACAGAAACACATAGGTTATTACCTATGGTTAGTACTGAGTGAAACAGAGAGAAATAAATACATGGGCTAACAACACTTCAAATTTAAACAAACAAAACCCAAATCTGATCTATCTGATAATTCAGTGCAAGTGGATTTATTGCCAAGTAGGACAGAAGGTGAAAACAGAAGCTGAATGAAAATAAAGATATCTGATCCTCTCTAGGATTGTATAATGGGTAATACAAACCTCTGGACTATGTCTATGATTGAAATACATCTCTGCTGTCAGATGTGCCCAAAATATAAAGACACTTTGAAAGTTCAATCTTCAGTTAGAGTTGCAAGGGTTGGGGGGGAAAAGTAAAACCTAATAGTTGAATAAAACGTATTTAATAAAAAAAAAAAGTCATATTTTCTGTGTATTGGTTTCCATGCATTGCTGACCAGTTGGTGGTTTCCTGTTTCCTTTGTTGTTTACTGCTACTGCATTAAGACAATATATAGCCACGGATATTACATTGATTTACTGAAAGGGTATGGCAGGAGAACAGGAAACTTAGTTGGCCAGTGTTGCACTCCCATAACAAGCATTACTGCCAGATAATTAACCTTGCTGTTTGTTTAGCACCCTCAGAATGCTTCATTACTGATGCAGTCAATTATCTTCTGGTAATGGCTACTACAGAAGGTAGAATTGCTTAATTAAAATTATTTAGACCAGCGAGTCTGTCTGATTGGGTAACGAATATTGGAAGGGAATGGACTAATCTCTCTGAGCTACATACTGCACCTAAATTTTGCACTTCACATTTCACAGTGCCAATTTATACATTTTTTTTTTGTGCGTGTGCAAAAATAATAAAAATTATGTATTTATTCTCCCTCCTTCTTGCATTTTCTTTCTCAAGAACGTATTTTTATAAAAAATGTTGCAGTATGAGGAGGAAAGAGCCAAACCAAACCCAGAGAGGCTTTAAAGAATAAGCATAGAAATGGGTCTATTGCATGGAAGAAAATGTATTGAAGGGAAGGTTATTGTTGGTAAGAGATGTAGTTCACAGTCACATAGATACATGTTCAGTATTGCTGAAGAGAGTCTCTTGATGACTTTTCTGGGGAAAAGGATTTGATTTGTTTCCCCCTCTCTCTGACAATTTGCATTTCCTCCTGCTGTAATGTGTCATCAGAAAACTGGAGAGAGGTCTGAATTTCTAACAATTAACTCCAAAGCAGGTTTATCATGGAAGCCAAAGGCTGATTGCTTGGGAAGATCAGCTTTGGGTGCCTGTTTCAGAAAGGTTTGAAGATAAGGTTTGTTTTCTATACTATCAAAGTCTATTCAGCGCTTTGTTCCCAAAACCACTTTAAAGCCCAGTCAGTCCAATACTGCAATCTTAAATTGATTACTTAGTCTTGTAGGTAGCTCTGTACTGCTAGACAAGTGAGCCCTGACTAATCTGTCTTTGCCGACACAAACCCCAGCAGGATGGAATTATATTAGTACGACTGTTCTTTTATTAGTCTGTCTTGTTTTGCTCGTAGCTAACTTGCTTGTGTGGATGGAAACTTTTAGCTTTGTTATTCTGCTTAAGCACATAGTAAGACCTCTGCTGAATACACAGCATAATGTTAGCGTTTTAAGTATGTTTGTAATGGCACCCTTAGTCTAGGCATGGTATATAACTTATTCCGTGCCTGACACTGCTCTAAAGGACTATACTTTTAAAGGTATTTAAATTTACAATATATAATGTAGCTAGAAAATGAAAATGTTACAGTAATGGCATAGTTGGGAATGAGCATTACAATCTGTCATATAAGTTACAAATCCATATTTGAAAGTCTGATACTGGACAGACATTTGTGTGCCAGATTGCCTTAGAAAATGTGACTCTTGCATTTCTTCTGTGATGGGGCTTGGGCATATATGTCACTTATGCATGTTTTAGACCTTTGTCTGAACTTGGTGAGTAATGCTCTTTTTAAGTGAAATGTGATAATTGCTATGGAATGACAGAAGTGAGAAATTAATGAGGTGAAGGAAATCCTAATACATTGAAGTTAATGGCAGAACTCATGTTGCTTCTATTCAGCCACAATCCTACTTAGGGTTTCTGCACCAGGCCCTGTATTTCTTGTGTCTTAAATACAACCCCAACAACCATAGCCTTTTTATCCCCTGAAGAACATATAAAACATGAGAGATTATAGCTGAAAATGCATTTTCTTTAGTATCTCCAAGTGTAAATAATCTCTGCTATTAAGAAAATAACTGTGATCCTTTCTGCTAATTCTCTCTCAAAAGAATAACCACAGAAACAATAGAGAAACCAGGTGCCCTACTTTACTCTCTCTCAAAAAAAAAAAGCAAGAATAAGCAAATAGCTACTTTAGAGGTACTGCTTCTTTACTAAGCATGCAATTAACCTGTAGACCTTGCTGCCTAAGATATTATTCAGGCAAACAATTTAAACAGATTCAAGCAAAGCCAAAGTATTTATATAAATAATAAGAATAATCCAGAGTATAATAGCTGCCATAAAATATGATGAATTTAGAAACTCACAGTTAAAGACACAAGCAAGGTTATTGGCTTTCATAATTTTACTGTAAATCTTGCCGTGTTCAGCATTTTAAGCATGTTTTTATGTGAGAATACCAACTTTCTCATTTAAAAAATGTTTATGGCATGCTCTCAGATCTTTGAGTTGAGAAGTCTGAAAAGGTGAAAGCTCTTTAAGGAATCTCACATACTGCATGCCGTGGTTCTTAGAGGAGCTGACCTGCAACATTTTAATATGCCGATATTGATATTACACCAAGACAACTGCTGTTCTATGGGGCAGCGCATGAAAAGGAATCATTCAGTTATTGACAGGCGAAACCCGTTCCAAACCAGCCCCAAGTTTTGTGAAGCTTTGTAGAAGTGCTGATAGCTGTGTGAGGCAGGGTTGGCTTAGGCCATGCAGTTCCACAGGGCAGAGGTGTCTTTTTTTTTTTTTTTTCTTCTGAAATCTGCTTACAGCTTTAGAGCATTTAATGAATAACCTTTGCAATTTGCTCCTGCACAATACCTTAGTAATGCCACAAGAACACTTTTCTGCCTAGATCAGGTGCTAGTACCACTTTAAATTAGCTCTTACCATTCTGTGATTGATTTGCAACCAGGTGCCCTTAAACATGCTTGTTCCCCCCAAATACAGGCAACTGAAAATAGAACTTCAAGTGGGAGAAAGTACAAACAGATTCAAGTGCATGCCACACTCGCAATTACTTTTTGGAAAACAATAAAACAGGGAAAAAAATAGAAACCACTTCAAATCTTATTTCCTCCCAAAAGAGAGTGTAATCAAGGTATAATGAGCATTGAAATTAATAAATTAAAAATAAATGTCCATAAGAGGGAGAAAAAAAATGTGTTAATCAGCTGGCAATTATATTTTTGGCATTGTAAATTAATTCCCCAAATGAATCTCCTTCCAGTTTATTTCACTCCATTATCTGTTTTCTTCCTTATTTTTTATTTAATGATTAGTGCTTCAGAGTTCTGTACATAATGATAACTTTTAAAAACCAAAAGTGTTTATTTAAAGATTAAAAAAAAAAGAGGTGCCACATGCAAAATTATAATATTTTGTCCTTTTCAGTGTGTGAAGGAAAAAACAGAAATGTCCTCATAATGAAGCTGTCCTTTTAGATACGTGTGTATGTGTGTGTTTTCTGGATTGAGCCTTGTGGTATTACTCATCTTTTCGCTAATGGAAGTGATTTTCAGTCGTCTCCAAATTACCACTAAACAACTCTCTGCAATAAAGCTCATCCTTTCCAACTACCCCATCCTCCTTGCCTCACCTTTGTGTACGAGGCTTGCAGGCAGCCTGAGAAGTTTTCAATTAAGAAGAAAGAGGGAGGGAAAAAAATCATAGCTGTTTTTGATGTTTGCTTCTCTCTCATGTATCTCCCGATTTAATCATCGCATTTTGTTTCTGCACATGTGCTGAAATCTGCAGCAGCTAGGCTACAATTGATGCAAACCTGAAATAAAGAGGGAGATAATAGATTATATAGCATCCAGGAAAATGATTTGATTTGGGAAGTAATTAGGAGAAAATAAGCAGCAACTGGAATGTTTTCTATTTGTATGCTTTGTTTCCCCCTCTGGCCCACACCAAAAACAGCAAGGCTTTCAGCGTTAAGCTTTGTAGATAAAAATTCCTGAAATAGGATGAATGTCTATGAATGTAATTTACCATGGCAATATGGTTCAGAGGAGGTGAGACAAAAGGGTATATTGCTCATGACTTTATGAAGAGGTGGAGAGGAGAAATTTATTGCAGAAGCAGGAGGAAGGCCAGAACTAATACATAAAGCAAGATGCCACTAAGATTTCAGAACACTGGATTTTAGGTTGTGCTGTACAGTAAATATTTCTGATATCTCAGAGGCTCAGGCCCTGCTGTCCTGACTCCTTGTGTACGTTCCCTTGGAGCTACATCCAGCTGAAAGGTGGAGAGCGGAAATGTTTGGCTGTGCTTTCTTGTCACCCGTCTTGGGAGATGCAGTTCGCTAAGTGAGGGACTTTGTGAGCTGAGGAAGAGGGATCCCCTTCGTTTCTCCCAATGTCCTGTTTTTTTTAGGAACCCTGCACTATTAAAAATAAAACGTAAAGGTGCAAATTGCATTTCTATCTAGTTGTATGTTGCCAACATCTGAAGAGTAGTAGTCTGCTGTGCTCCTCCCTCTCTCCCCCCTCCCTAGATGGAGCAGTGATTCAGGGATCTTCACAGCACAGTGGGATTCTTGCATTGTTCCGTTCCTGCTGGCATCCTCCCAAAAAGGACCTCTGCTGTTTGGAGGGCAGGGGCAGAGGGATGGGTCTGCCAACCGATTTAAATCACAATAATGCCTGGAAAGAAGAAAAATGCCCATAATAGGAGTACATGATAGGCATGTGTAATAGGACAGATAGTTTCTGTATGAATGTATATAAAGCATGAATGGCTGGTGCTGGCTTGCTAAATGCTTGTCTGAGGGAGACAGGGGAGATTTATCCCCGCTAGCTTTGAAGGAGTTTAGCTGACCTGGCCGTGTCTAGTAGTTTTGAAGTGAAAGGCTGAAATACTTGTGTAGGAGTCTTTGCAACAGACGTTTGAATGTAGGCTTGCCCGCCAGCCGTGCGAGCGTTTTTAAGTGCGCTCTAGCAGCGGTGTCACCGAGCGGCGTATTTGTGCGTGGTCCCAGTGGGCTCGCTCTGAGCAGGGACGCGCCATCCACACCGGCGCGCGCTGCCTGCTCACCTCAGACAGCGTTCGCCTATAGCGCGGCCATTTGATATGAAGTACGTGCAAGGCACCTTGGGGGTGCAAGAAAGCCTTGCACCAAACATGGACAGTGTATTCCAAAATCATCAACAACTAACTGTATTTTGCCCCAGGAAACACCTCTAGCTTTACGTTGTCCATACTAGTATTGCCAGTAAAGAAATAAATTACAAGAGATTAACAGAACGGTAAGATGGTCCGTTTTTCGCTGGTGCTCTCTTGTTTTCAGCGCTCTGGTTTGTCCTCTGGAGGTGTAGGGCCGTTCAGGCATACGGAGTCACAAAGTCTTCCACACCACAGCTCTTTGGATTAGATTTTTTCTCACAGTAATTTCAAACTTTTCTGTCTCCTGTCTTGCTCGGTCTTAGTACTAAGTTCTTACAGCAGTTTTCTCCCCGTGGCTGAAATTGGACAATATTTTATCAAGGATCTTTGATGTATAGAAAAGCCTAACATAAAATATGCCTGTGTAATATGCATATGCTGATAGCATATATCTGCCATTCTATGTCCTAAAAACTCAGTACCTGCAAGTGTTTCACCACCAAACTTGCAAAACTAGATTACAGTGGGCCAGGGCTGCTGGAAGCTGGTTAGCTGGGCTGACCGTGGACACAGCCGCGCTGTGGACCGTATTGGCGCACAGCCAGGCTTCCACTGTACCTGATGTCATTACTGTCTCTCAAGAACTTTCTTTATTCTTCACTTGCCAAGATTTGCACAGCCTTATTAATTAAAATTACTGATCCATCTTTACAAGCCATTTAACTTCTGGAGTTTTAATGTCACTGTTGTCTAACAACAGTTTCTTTTGTTAAAAAGAAATAAAAGATATCAGTGTGGTAGTTTCACGCTTGCAACTCTTGAATAAAATCCTCCCTCAATCATGGCATGATCCAAACAGTAGAAAACTGACAAAATAATGCCTGCGTGCATATTGTTGTATTTCCAGTATCATTTCGTGTTGCTTATGTCTCCAGCAATTGTCTCTGTATGAGTAAAGTTAACAGGAGGATTGCAAGGATGCAAGCACAGTTGTATTGCATCCAGTGAGCTTGATCCTGCAATAGGTCTGTGTATTTCTGTGTGGACAAGTGCGAGATTTTCAGCCTTGGTTCAAAGCTTTACAAGATGGAGGACTTTGGTTTTTAATCCACCCTACCCCAGGGGGCTTTGAATAGTTGTAGTACTTTTCTTCCTACTACAGAACACTCATTGTACAGTGTAAGTAACTGATAATAAGCAGTGTTAGCAAATGGGTCGCTTCACTGCAATTTCCAGATCTGCTCAGAAAGTGACTGGTGGTTCAGCAGCAGCACTGTGGAAAGGGCTGTCTCTTTAAAAGGTGATTTAGAGCTCCTCTGAGGACAGAGGTGTTTGATATAAGGACTGTGCTATCAACAAAAAAAACTTGCTGTAGCGTGAGGATCCTCTCCCCCGTTTCTACGTTAGCTTGGTCTCCTGAATGGACATCTCTATGTTCAGCTGTCAATCTTAAAGTTCAAAACTTTCCCCCTTCTGTACAAAATGACACACTGTATTTTAACATGGAGCTTTCCTACTATTCCTCCTTTTGCCCAGGTGCCAGAGGGTAAAACCTGACTGTCCTGATAAAGTCTGCTGCTTTTACTTTGCCTTCCCCTCCTATCCTCAGAGCTGATGAGGGCACTTCTGCAGTGTTTGCTGCTACCAGGAGCCACATAACAAAGGCAGGAAGTGTCACAGGAGCTCCTGACTGGCAGAAACAGCTAGAGATCTGCAACCAGCAAGGAAATATCACTGGCAGTGCATTTTTCCAGTGGCAGTGGTGCCCTTGAACACGTCAGCCCGGCTTTAGTGGATGGCTTTGCTAGGATTAAGAGCAAGAAGGAAAGGGGAATCGGTGTTTATTATCTCCCTCTGAGCTGGTTAATATGCAGTAGCTAATCATGTGGTTGGTTACTGTACTGCTGCTTTTGGAGGACAGGACCATCCCCTGAGATCTTGGTGTCAGTTTTTGCCAGAAATGGGAAATAAAGCACAGAAGCTTGGGGAAGTAGCTGATTCTCCGCAGGGTCATGGAAAGGGGTCAAAGGAGTTATTCTGAAATCCATTTGCTTTCTCCTTCTGCAGAAATATGAATCCACCAGAAGGTGGAAATGACAGATCAAGTAATGAAGTCACATTATTCCTTTGGTATTCAAAAGGTGTTTCTAATAAAACTCTTTCCCTGTAAACAAATAACTCTAAAGCTTTGAGAAAAATCTAAGTGAACACACAGATACATACAGATATATATATATATATAAAACATGAGCATTTTATATTGAAGCTAAATATAAATTATTATATTTTGTTGCATTATACACATATAAACTGGAGAATAAAGGCTATATTTAATGAGAAAAGTGTATTGATTAACGTATTTATCTTCCAGTAAAATCCATGTTTGGAGAAAGAGTAAGACTTTAACTGTGTTAACCTCTTCACTCTTCAGAAGTCATAAGGCAGGTCAGGACATGAGAAATCAAAGCTGTCCTTCTCCTGAGGTTTGCTAATCATACATATGCACCATTTACTGCCTTGTGATTTTCAGCTTTCTTGTAATCCATAGCTGAACTAGGCTGAAAAACACCCGGTTTGTGCCTAGGAGCTCAAGGGATGGCACTATGTGCAGAAGGGCAAGAGGGAATACTGGGACAAAATAAGTGGCGACTTGTTTTTCCTACAGTAAACCCAATGTCATCTCGCTATCCTGCAAATCCAGCTACCATCTACAGGATAACTGCATAAATAACCTCTGAGAAAAGAAAGTTAGTAAACCGCATCATTTCTGAAGCCAAATTCCCAGGATTCGTAAAGCTGAAAATTTGTTTTACACCACAAAACAAGATGTATTCTTCATTCCCAGGTTTTAGGCAAACCCGGCTTTACTGTTCCAACTTCCTTTTTACTCACACCTCAGACATTTCTGTTTAATCTCCTTTAATGGGGGTTCAAAACCTAAAAAACTTAAACCTAAAAAACTTTAGCTGTTTACGGCTCCAAATTTCAAGTCTGTATTATTTAATCGATAAGAGTTTGAGGAAGAAGTCTGCAAGACATCTACAGAAATCTTGCTTATCTGTTCTTATTGGCATTCAGAAGGCCTAAGTACCTATAATTTTTTGCTTTTATATTTCACATGGTGTTTTAAACAGTCATGCCCATTAGATTCTGCAGCATATGGTAATTCCATGTTGTTTGAGGACTATTTCTAAGAGGATAGTAGTGTTTTCCAGACTGTGCTCTGTTTATGACTACTCAAGTTTTTAGGACAGGGGTCACTGAGGATGCTTTTCAGGTGCTGCTGAAATCTGGATAGTATTTATTGGGCTGAGACCGTGGAAAACAGAGCTTATTTGTGTGTCACTTTGTCAGTGCTGGATGGGGCACCCGTGCAGCTGTAATGGAAAGAGCTTCATAGAGTGGACACTTTACCATTCATTCATACGGCAAAAATTACAGCCCGTCTCTGTTTTCTTCACTAAATTTACACCTGTTTAAACCTGCATTTGTTCCGAGTTCAGTGCAGGCAGATAAACAACAAAGTTGCACTAGGTTTCATCTTACCACTTTGTGGAAGGATCAAAGATCTTAGTGATAATAAAGATCTATCCCCCCCCCAGTTTACAAAGTCAAACACATTGCAAATCGTCTAATCAATAGCACAGACAGATGATTTTTAAGGGGATGTTAAAAACCCTCTCAAATTTGATCCATATTTCCATAAAATTGTTGGAGACAAATGTAAAAAGAAATGGTCGTTTGTTAAGGAGACCCCACTACAACTTTGTAGTTGTGAGAGAGAAATTAACCTGCAGCACAAAGCCAGGTCTTAACTCCGTTCCTCCATATGACTACCCAGCACAATCTTGATTATCAAAGTCAACCTGTGAAGCTGTGATTTTCAGCTCCTCGTTTTATTTCCCCTTTCCAGCGCAGGAGTGCCGGAGGTCACAGCACGGAAGACGCTTTGCAGGCGCAGAGGGAGGCTGGCTGCCGCTGCGGCCCATGAGCTGATGCTCCGTGCAGGCCGGAGCTCCTGCAAAGTTTCCTGGAAGGAGTGATCCGGTCAGAGCAGGCTGCCAGCAGCGTTCGCTGTCAATGATAAACACATGCACATCCGTTGTACCTAAACGTTTGTTTCCTGAGCGTGCCCTGAGGGAAATGGGTCTTGAAGGAAGAACGACCAACAGGCTTGGAAATCATTTCTGGAAAAGGGTGCCAAGGGCAGCGCCTAGCAGTGAAGAAAATGCTGTGGCACTGATGGTAGAAAAAGGCAGGTGAGATTGCTGTTATTTACAAAGCTGGCCTTGGAAATCCACAGATTTTTCAACAGGTCAACTGAAATGAATATTTAATTTGATATCAGACATGATAAAGAGTCTGTTTTGTTTTGTTTTGTTTTTTTCTCACCAAGAGGTTCCAAATGGAATCAGAGTGATGCAGTTCAGCACTGGGTTGAACAAACCTGTGTGGTTTCTTCCGAGAATGGTTAAGGCTCCAGATTCCTTTGCTCTAGTGCAATGCAGATTGCCCAAGGGAACTGAGAGGACATTGCTGTTCTGTGCTACAGTTAAATAAGTGCAACTGCACTGTGGTAAAAGGAGTCTGGTTGAGCAATGTGGAACGTACAGTGTACTGAGTACTACAATACTAAGGAATTAGGATTCTCAGGAAGCATCATGCCACTGTGGAAAAATACAGCTTAATGTTGAATGTTAGACAAAGCATTAGAGTTGCTTTAAACACATATATATATAGTATGTATCTGTGTATTTTGATATGAGGAATATTGATAAGCTTGATCATGCTTGTCAAAAGGGTTTAAACAAAACATTTATTAGCTTGATTTTTGTAAAAGTACTAGGAAATAATAGACAAAATCAATAGATAAGTGGGATATTTTGAAATCTGCCTGATGTGGGGTAAAAATAGATGCAGGAATTTCCCACAACATAGATATTCTGCATTTCTTTCTGTTTATCTGTTGATATTTTGCATCTATATAAGATTTAATGCAAGTCACGTTCAAGGCATTGCATTTAAGTTTCAAGACCTAAGTGATGGGGAACCTTTTTCCTGCAGACTTTGTCTATCACTCTGCCATCTCCTCTGAGTGAATCAGCAAAAGATGTTAGATTAAAAAACAGTAAAGCTGCTGGGAGCACATGCCTGGTGAGAAGTCAGTAGAAATGGCTGTTGGTGTGTAATACCAATAGATTGATAGATTTGTTCATTAACTTTCTGGCAGGGTGAGGTTATCTGATAGGAAATAATCCAGAAAAGTGTATTTTTACGCTGGGTTTCTTATTACAAATACATTGGGGGGGGGGGAACATGACTTCATTTATGTGTCATTTATGTGATATGTACCTTTTATATGTTAGGAAGAGCGTGTGCTTAAAGCGGAAGCATTAATAAATGGAAGTAGAAGTATGGCACTGCAGGAGTTGTGCCTGGCCACTTGGGAAACTGCACGATATAAAAGAGATATCAGCAATTTGTTTTAACAAGGGAGTATTAATTTGGTTTGTGTTCCCTCTATGAAGTGGTAGATTCCTGTAGGAAGCTGTAGCTGGCTGGGTTTGCTTCAGCAGGACTGAGAGGAGGACAAAGTCCTGGCTCCAGCAAAGCTGAGGTAGAAAGTCTGGGCTGCTGTTGGGTGGTGACAGCATGTGAGGCTTATCTGAGTGTTGAAAAATGTGCAGACTTCGGGAATGAACAGGTCACCTTTGTGACTGTTTGGGAACTGGTGAGATCCCAGCTCTCTGGTGAGACTGCAGGGAGCACACATAGTTGGACAACATTACTCCTTCAGCTCTTTTCTGCATTTGCTTTGGTGGCAGTGTTGCTCCTGAGCGGCGTCCTGGAATAGTGGGCGCAGAGCAGCAGCAGCAAGGCAAGCTCCTCTCACCACCTTCTGAATTAAGGCTCAGCATCAGCCTGAGAGGATCGCTTTTGTGCCCTCAGGTCCTCTATAGTATGCACTAAATAATAGAGTAGATCCAGGTGCACCTTCGTGCTGGAGAGTTTGTTTTGGTCTTTTATTCTGCCTCCTGATTTATCCTGTGTGTGTTTTTTTTTAAAGGCTGATTTCATTTCCCAGACAGTTGAAAGGAGTTGTGCAGAAGCTGCCCAGCTTCCTGTTGGATTGATTGCTTATTAAGATCTGACCATATTGTTACTGTTGCACTAAGGGATCTGGTACCTTGAAAGGAAGCTAAGATCCTGATTACGTTTTTCCATGGACTCAGAGCCATGGTCTCTGGGAGTTAAGAGGTTAAATACAACTCTAGTATGTTGTAGGTGAACATTTAGCAGGTATGGATCTTAGTAACAGCCTTTACTCTTCTGAAGTTGTCATCTTCTGGACAGGAAAAAATAAATAAAAGAGAGCAGCCCCCCCACACACACCACGTGGCCAGAGACCAATCTACCTCAAACCAAAATCAATGTTATGCTTCCTGTTATTGTGTTAGACAGAGGATTGAAAACTTGCTTTTTCAATTGATTTGTTTTCCACTGCAAAACTAATTATGTCCACTGCAGTTCTTCCTCTACCTGCCTCCGGAGGGGAAAATATATTGGCAGCAGAGGCTCCAAGTCCTTTGCTTGGGCAGCTGTGTCGATATCTCTGCTGCTGCTTTGCATTGGAGGGTGAAAGATCCCGAATTTCAGCAGAGACGTCCCTTCATCTATTCTTTCCAGATGCCCTTTTCTACCTTGCTGGCCCCCCTGTACTTGCTGTCCTTCAAAGCTCGCCACAGTGGCACCCTCGGAGATGAGATGAGCGTGCAGCTGCACAGCCGAGGAGCCTGTGCCTTGGCCTGGTGGGAACTGATGCATCCTACCTTCACCGAGGGGTTTCAGAGGTGCCAAAGCAAGGAGCTGAATTTCCCAGGGGGGTTGAAACTGAAATGTGGTGAGTTGTCACAGGGCTTTATTTGTAATCCTTTAGAAAAGACAGACAACGGGAGGAAAGTCTCCCTTCCTTTAATGATTTTTTTTTTTTTTTTTTTAACGCTTAAAATGTTGCCATCATGGAGATGGGTAGATACACAGCAAAATGTCCGTTCCTTGGGTCTGGATTCCTCCCATGCAGCTCTTTGCGTGCCAACGATGTTTGCTGAATAGTGGATGTTACGTCCATATTAGCCTGGGCGATACGATGGTGAAGGGCAGGTCTCAAGGCGTTGCTGCAGCCTGGCAAACTCTTCCTCTGCCACAGAGCTCCTGGCTGCTGCCGATCTTAACTGCGACAGCCTAGGAATTCCCTAGCAGCTCCTCTTGAAATTAAAATGCAAAAGGTTTTAATAAACGGAATGTGATCTTCCCCAACACAATCTCACTGCATTTGCTGCACTATAATATTTTATTTTGTTATTAGCTTCCATTAGTTTTTGCACTGTCCTCTGCTTTCAGTTTTCAAAGATGTTAAAGGTACCTGTATTGTCAACATGTACCAGCACCATAGATGTCATTGGCAAATCTAGAGGCATTTGAATGTGTCAGGAAGGCAATCTGTATTGTGGGGGCTCCTTGTTAGCTGGAAGAACATCTGTAGTATGGGAAGTATTGACACATAAGAGGGGTAATAAATAAGCACTTCATATCCCACAGGCTGCAATGAAACGGGGAATTTTCTGAGACACAAGAGATTCATAACTCTCTGAGGAATCATGGGAATTTAAAAGCTCTAGGCACCTCTTCTGAGGTGTGAGGTGTATTGGTACCTCGAAAAACAAAGGTAGATTTAACTCAGCAATAGATTAGGGGGAAGGCTGTTTCGGTGTTTTTCTGGGGCATGTGAATGCTTGGAGTGCCTAGAGCGGGTGTGAACAATTCCGTTGGGGTAGGAAATGAAAAACACTGACTTGCCAGTATCTACTACTTCTTCTCCCCTCTGTCCGGCCCTCAGCTATGCACCGTCTCTTATCTCCTACCTGCAATGCTCTGGGTTTCTATCAGTACCTGGCTTTTGGCAATGCTTAGCTGCTTTGGGCAATTTATTGTTTTGGCTGGGCTTGTGTGTTTTTCTGTCTGATCAGTATTAATGCCATTTTTTAATTTACATGCATTAAACTATTTATCTGTCGTTAAAAATTGCAGATGTGAGACACGCATTGTTTTTTCCCCTGTGGTGTTTTAATGCAATATTATTTTGAGTTACAGTTGTAGTTTGAGGTACAGTTGTAGCTTAGAGATTCAAGTGGCCATTCATCTCTTGGATAGACGCTCACATTCTGCCTGGTGAAGATCTTTCCAACCTGAATTATCCTATGATCCTAGCATAATGATTAATGTCTTCAGGCATTCTGGGTTTCTATGGCTATGGAGTTGTCCCCAGAATTATGAATCTGAAGAAAACACCACGCTGTGAATTGAGATACGGTTGCGTGTAGGTGTTTATTGATATTGGAAAGGAGGCATTCTGGAGATGTCAAGGTGCTGATTAATCTGTAGTCAGAGAAGGACATCTTGTATGCTTCCAATCATTTTAGCAGAATTAGCCTAGCAAAACGAATACCCCCCTGTTCCAAATATCTCACGGGGTACCACAAGCTTCAACTCGTTACACTTAACTGTCAGACTCTGAATCCTTGGTATCGTCAATGCAATTATACATGATGATTACACAGGTCTCTGGTGTATCAAAAAAAGGAACAAATGGAAGGAGCACAGAATAAAATAGATTTAGTATAAAATGAACAACGTGGGGGGCTTGCCTTATTGATTGCATGAAAATGTGTGATGTTTAAATCATTAAGAATATTATTTGAAAAATGGTGAAAGCTTTAGGTAAATTGAGCTTACTCCATAATAACCACACATCTACAATTCTATGTATGCAACTAATCCATGCATGTATACAAGCACATATAAAAGCACACAAAAGTATAAAAGGTTTTGGTGCAGGTCATGCATTAGCGTGTCCTGATTGCCACATTTAGAAACTATGATGTGTGCCTCCTATGAAGAAACTTGACTTTTGTACCTTTTTTTTTGCCAAAAATGTGCTATAAACAGATGCTTCTAACAAATGGTAGCAGTGTAAACCTCAAAACCTTTGCTTTTCTCTCTGAACTGAAGGAGGTCGTTATTAAGGTGATCGAGATTACTTAAAAGGAAGAGCACCACCTTGTGACACCAAGGAAAATGTTGCTGTGATACTTCATTCAGAGAAGGGAAGGAGTGGGTTTACATAGTTTTATCCTCTAACACAGTTTATAGACCTGGGTTTTCTCTCTCATTTGCCAAGTCTGTCTTTTAAGACTTAACAGAAGAACTGATTTTCAACTGATACAAATTCAACACATCAACTTTATTTCATCTATGTGAAAACTCTCTTTTTTCAATTTCATCTCATATTTCCCTTTTTTTTTTTTATAGATTCACTTCAGAGAAAGAACAAGTCTTAGCAGATTTTAAAGCTGTCAATTAGAATCTCAGCCTTTTAAAACTGAAATGTGCTTTTCTTTTACAGACTTCTTATTCCTTCATCTTTCAGAAGCTGAGGCAAGGAGAGAAGGATGTTATAAGCTTTCTTCTCAATAGTGTGTAGCACTCTCTGTGTACAGCAGTAAGCATTTGTAGGCTCTCGTTTGGAGGCGATTTGTGAGTTGGCTCTTGCAGGGGAAGTTCCAAGCTACTGTACAGGGTCTCTGGCCAGGCCTGTGCATTCTTAGTATCTTCACCAGTCAGGTGGGTGTTCAGCTGGATGTGTAGATGGATGTCTAGAATAAGTTATAGCTGCCTGGAAAGGGCACAGAATGGGAACGGTGTAAAACCTGCTAGCGCAGATTCTCCTGGCGTATATTTGCATGAGCAGAGGCTCTGGTAAGGAAGCTGGTTCAAAACAGGATCTTGAATAATCTGTGCAAGAATGCCTGAGCGCTGCCAGAGAACTGAGGACAGGCTATATCTACTTTTACAGAAACCAGAGGGTTTAGGGAGTCTAGAATATATTGATTGCGAAACAACAATTTTAATAGATTCAGGCAGGAAGAGTGTCAATAATAATAAGCCATAGGGATTTTTTTTTCTTTTCTTTTTCCTCTATAGCTGCAAACTTTTACAAAATTCAGAAGAGCAAACAGACATATTTGTTGGTAAAGTCCTTTTATTGCTATTGCCTCAGGCACTTATCTCCATATCAAATTAGCTTTTACCACAGAGTTTTGTTTTGCTTTTTCAGTAGCTGTGACTTAGCTGAGCCCTGGAAGCTGGATCTCACCTGTCTTTCAAGGAAAATGTCATTTTGTGCTTGCTGGCTTGTTTGCTTAAAAGCCGATTTCAAATGCTGTTTGTATTTTAATGACAAAGCCAGCAACTTCAAACCAAACCTAAAGCTGATTCACAAAATAGAAAGAAGGAACCTATTCCTTACTTGTGACACACGGATTAGTGCAATTTCGATAAAGATCTGCCTGTCTTTTCAGTGTGAATAAGATCTCACTAGAGGGACTGAGCTATTGCAACGTTCAGCAAGATCGCTGCGCCAGGACAGGCTGCAGTCCGGCAGTTATCAGGTGTCAGACTAATCCTGCCGTGTTAACAGGATTGGAAGCATTTGTACCCGGTCAAGACTGGCAGGTGTGGATGAGCCGAGCTCTTTCAAGCAGCACACGCGGATTGAATGCAATCCTGGGTACTGCTATTACACAGTGCCCAGTCCAATTTCTGTAGTCTGAAGAGGCTTTCATGGGTTATGGTCCTCTAGAAAGAAGCAGGGACAAAAGTCAAAATTACTGCTGAAGCTGTTTTCTGAAGGAAGGAGGGAGGCTGGACCTAGAGCTGTGTAAAGAGTTGAAGGATTTAATTTTATATTGGTGTATATTGAATGTTGATTGGATAGGTTTTTCACTTTCTTTCCCTGAGAAAAATAAAGGATATCGTGACTTACTTCCTGAGTTCTTTGGTAAAATTATGCATGTTGGGACGTAGCCATTTTAAAGCCTTGTGAAAGGAAAGGCCCTTGGAAAACTACAGTCCAATACAACTTTTTTTTTTTTTTTTTTTTTTTTTTTTTTTTGTTTTGTTTTCCTGGAATGAGTCAGCAAAAATGTGCACATTTTTTCTGAGAGAAACTCTAATGGAAAGAATTATTCCTGCACTGCTGGCTAATTCTACCTGGTGATAAAATATACATTACATTAGCACCGTTTTCACCCGAAGAAGATGTCCTGGATCTATCACCTGACTGCTGATATGCAGAGCATGAAAATGGTAGGGCTTATTTTGTCTTAAGAGGCAAGGGATGAATAACGTGCTTGGGTCATTTTGTTTAGTGGCATTTATTGTGTGTCTTTCCACATGTGCAACCTCTCTTCTATTTTCATACAAAAGAGGAAAATACTTGGCCTGACTGCTAGACTTAAGATTTGCACAACCTCTGTTGTGCTGTGATGAAAACTGTTGAATCTTGCATGTAAAGGCATTTTAAAACACACATGTACCTTCATGTCTTCTGTGAACAAGCAGATAGCTTCTGTGTAGAGGAAAGGAGCTTGCACAGTGCGTGTTGCCATTGGGTGTTGATATGGACAAATTTTTAAAACCTTATTTGTTAAGGGAGGAAAAAGCCAAAGTGTAAGTTTTACACAGATGTTTTGATAACCTGAAAGCAGGCAGAAGGGGAGCTTTCAGTTTTCCTTCTCCTCTTAACATCCTTTCATTTGAGAGCGGTAAAGGGTGAGACTTCCGAAGTGATACTGGTCTTTGACACCCTCCGTGGCTGCTCTGCAGCATTAGAATGACAAAGCCCAGATCATTGAAACAATATTTGAAATGGTGATTTTTTTGGTACACCTATACATTCAGGAATACATACATATGATACATATGTCTGCTGCCAACCTGCATGATCAGGGGATGGTGCTTTTCAGTGACACCAAGGGGACAGCCAGGACTCACTCGTTCCCTGCTGGGACCTCGCACAGGTTTGGCCTTACAGAGCATGAGTCACTCACAGCCCGCAGCATCAGTGTTTTTATGCACAGGCATTCTGCTAATTCCATATTTAGGAGGCAAACCCAGAAAATCTATTTGCAGAACGCAGCTCTCAAATTGATTTTTGTCCTTTACTCAGTTAAATTTTGTTTCTACCAAGTACAAATGCATTTTGCTGTCAAGATCCACATAATATGTGCAAAAGAAAATACGAGGGAAATAGTTTACTGTTTATAGAGTAATTTTGG
>VZSV01000025.1:5016287-5047618 GCA_013398735.1 Nothocercus julius
TTGAAAAGATGAAATATTGAATCTCATCTCTATAAAGCTCTTGTTAATGTGAATCCACACAGGCAGGCTGCAAAGTGCTTCTCAGTCAAAAAAAAAAAAAAAGAAAAAAGAAAAAGAAAAAAGAAAAGCATGTATCTTATTGACATTTTTCACAGAAACAAACCCATTTTCAAGCTTGACCAAAATATGAAAGTGTGATAGTGGCTTTGCATTTCATCATGAATTTTTCAAACACATCTGATTTCTACCCATGCCACGACTGTTGATGTGTGAAGTCACTTAATTAAGTATACGCTTAACCCTTCTTTTCTCTGAGAGATGCTGATCAGAAATTAAGCTTACTAAAATAAAACAAAGCCACAGCCAGAATATGTAATTACCTTAGTCTTGAAAAACAGATGAAAGTCCCTGAAAAATCTCTGATTATTATTTTTCTCTTTTGTTTGTCCTAAATGAAAGCATTTTTATCCAATGATAAATATTATATATTCTTCAGCAGACTCTAAGCATGAAGGTCAAAGATAAATTCCTCCTGCTGTGATGTTGTCTGGACCCTGAAATCGTGTATAATGTTCATTTTCTTTGCATTATTTTGTAATGTTACTTGGTTGAACTAAAGATGAGATTATCTGTTTTGGGGAAGAAGTTGAGAGGAAAGGAAGAGAATGTATTTTTTTTAAAAAAACCTTTCAGCTGAAGCAGGTTGCAGATTTGGACTCGTTTTTCTTTTGCTAATGATAATCTTTTCAGGAAGGCAAAGGGAAGGGCCTGCACTGGGCCTACGGTCAGGGCAAAGGAGGGAGGTGGAGGCTGCGGAGGAGCACAGGCTTTTTGTCCATTAGTCTCTTCTGCCTTCTGACTTGAACCACAAATAACAGCATCGTAACAGCAGATCCCTAAGGACTTCGAGGGCCTTTGAATCGAGCTGTCACACAGTTCCTTTTTTTCATGTGATCCTTGTGGCTGAAGAGGCCTTCCCAAGCAGTAGGTGCAATCTACTGCCGCACGGGCCCCGGCAGGCCCATGGCACTGGGGCCTGAAGCGTCTGAGCAAGGGACTCCCAACACTGAGTCTTTAATGAGAGCCAGGGGTCACCCAGATACTCCTCCCCTGACCTCCTCGTTAGCGAGCTTTAGACAACAACATTTTCCTCCTAAGGAGAGAGGGTAAAGGGCAGAGTTGGCGTCAGGGCTGGTGTTTCCCAGTCCCTGCTAACGGAGCGGGTAGTGCTGATGCTTCGCTGTGCACAAGTACAGTGGGATGTGGGTGGGCTGTGAAGATACGTGGGGGGCCCTTGTCCCCTGCCTTCAAGCAAGTGTACCCGGTCAGCGGGAAAGCGGGAGGCTTGGGTGGCTCTATCCCCGTAATCCTCATAGTAAGGATTTGGGATTTAGGGTTTTTTATTATTTTTTTCTCTACCTTTCTACTACTCCTGCACACCTGCATAGGAATGAGGTCCTCCTAGTGATCTTCTAAGTCAAAGCTGCCCCCAGCAGCCATAGTGTGACTGTCCCCATCAGTATGCAGTGGTTCCTAGGGCATATGTAGTATCTGGGAAAGAGCAGAGAAGATGGGCCCCGCAAAAGACTCCGGAAGGAAATACACCTACATGAAAGCTGTAAAATCTGCTTCAAGGGAGCCACATGCAAGGCATAATTCTTCCTGGGGGAGAGCCTGGGGATGGAAAAGCAATACTTGGTGAAGGATTTAGAGCATTCAGGGCCAGGTCCCACAGAGCAGCCAAGGAAAGCCGCCGTAGCACTCGGAGCTCCTCAGGACTGGCCCGGCTACGTCGAAGGTTGGGTAGCAAGTCCCAAGAGCCGCTCAGGTTCGGAAGCTGCCGATTTGTTCGGAGAGCACGGCCTGCCCCCTCGTGCCCTTGGCGGCCCAGAGGCTCAGCGCTCTCAGACATCTCAGTCGCTCCGCCAGAGCTGCGTTCGTTTCCTCACGCGCCGCAGCCAACGCCGAGGACCTTCCCTGAGCAGTGTTAAAGAACGAGACCTTTTCAACAGTTGCTTTAACCACGCTGCACAATTCAATGCAGAATTATATTCTTATTATCAAATTTGACAGCCTGGCTGAAAACAACCATAGGGAACGCTCGGACTATTAAACATAGTATGATTTCTTTAACACTCTTTTGATATAAAATAGTGAGGTGCCTCACACTTAATGGGAATCAATAGGACTTTGGAAAATGCTATGTTTCATTCCTACTGGACCTTCCTATAGGTGCCCTTTAACATTGTCCTCAAAGGAACTCTGCAGTCCTGTGCAGATTCCTGTCATGAAGGTCTGGCTAGCTAGTAGGATTATTCAGATATTTAACACTAAACGTGGTTAGCACTTTTATTGGACACCACACCTCTCTGGTGATAGAATACAATGAGCAAATATGTAGGAAATAAAACAAAAGCAATATCTAACCTGACGTTATTAAACATGCATGCAGTTATTCATTTTTTGCTACCACTGGATTAAGAAGATAAATATTTATTCCACATACTTCTTATGAGTGAATGAGTCCTTGAACTGAAAGGGTTATTTTTCTTTTAACTTTATCATATGAGAGTTCTGAAAGAGTTGTTGTTACTTTTTAGGCTTGTAATATAGTTGCTGCTTTTTCCTTCAGTAATTCTGTGCTTGTTTAAATGGGCCTTTTAATGAATGCAAACCAGAGTAACTCACAGAAGCCGTAGAACATTTTCAAAGAAAGCAGAGCAACCAAAAAGACTATGTGAAAAGCTTTCCAGAGTAATGGCATTTTTGGATACTATGGATGTGACAGAGCTAGAAACTCAATATGCATGTTATACTTAAATAGTATTTTAAGCAAAATAAAAAGTACAAAGGACTGGGGAAATTTGAAATTCTATCAAAAATGATTACTTGCAAAAGCTGAGTCTGGTGAAATACATCTTAGAGCCCTATGTAAGTTAGTTTCTAATCTCTGGAGTGTATCAATGTTATGGTTCATTTGCTGGTTTTGTATGACCACTTGTTTAGTAATTTAAAAAAAATTTTTTTTTTTCTATATGTGATGGAAAATATAACAATCGCTTCATGTTAGCGATACTTACAGAGCCATATTAAGCCATTCTGAAGTTCAGGATCGATTAACTTCATTGGTAATTCATGGCATCAACAGAGGAAAACTCCCTGTTGTGCTGTCCATTGCCTGGCTAATATACACTCCTATTACAATGATCAAGCGGAAACCCTTAAACTGGGCGCCCAGGTATCAGTTTTACACAGAGGGGACCCTTCTTCCCACAGAAGTACCAGGCATGAATATTGTTTCCCTGACTGCAAAGATCAAATTGATTAAGCTAAGCTTCTAGGTAAGGAGGATTATTTTAAAATGAAGGATGCATATATGAGTTCTACATTGGTTATGTAAAATACAGTGCTAGAAGTTTCAGCTAAACTAAATTTTACTATAGGATCTTTTTCTTACACTGAAGTCTTTGGGCTGCATCGTATCCCTTTTACCAACCCCTCGTAATTCATTTACTAACAAAACTAAGAGATACTTAGCGTAGCAGTTCCCTTTGATTAAATATGCTAATTCTAGAAATGATTGCTTTGTGTGCTGTTCCTGCCCTACCAAAGATGATTGCAATCCTCCTGCATCTTCCCAACTGTGGAATGACATTTTCTTCCTTTGGTTTCAATGATTTGTTTCATTCCTGTATAACGAATAGATTTCTGAGCTTCTCTCCAGGCCTTTTAAAATGCCAATTGAAGTACTTATTGTCCTCGATCAACACGAGACCTCACACCTCCCTTTTATGAAGGAACATATTCTTTTAGACTGTCTGAGCTTTCTATCTAATTGTTATTCCCTTCTTGTTTTCTTAGCTCTTACACTCTTGCAATTTATTCATAAGTAATTTCTTATAATAGATTGTACCCTTGTTTCTTTCCTTCCATCCGTAATATTACACACTGTTCCTCTCTCTCTCCCTCTCTCTCTCTTTCCCTCTTTCTCTCCCTCTTTCTTTTTTTGTAATTGACATGCTGAATTTCAATATTGCCAGTAAAAATTAACCCATTCCAAACACAAACATTGACACAATGGCAGTCATTTTCTGTTTAAAGGTACATAATCTATGTATCTTTACGTGTCTCTATTACAGATATATATAGTCTATGTATCTAGTAGATATACAGTCTATTTAAAGATACATATTTTATGTTTTCTTAATTAACATAGAATGGAGCATCTCTCATTTCCTGCTATCCCTAACAGATAGGAAGTTTTTGTCTCAGTTTAACAAGTGAAATGTGGGGGGTTAGGATGGATTACAAGATTTGACAAGAGCATAAAGCGAATCCTGTGTTTTAGTTAAGAATTGGAGTTTTAGCTCCAGAATCATAGTTTTGTTTAAGGCTCACACTGTCCTTTTCTACCCAGTCACCTAAGTGAATAGGAGATGGATCAACTCAAAACAGAAAGCAACAGTAAATGCTTTTTGGCTAGGATGGACAAAAAGTGAGATATCAAAAATAATGCATTGCCTTAACAATAGTCCTCTCTTCTACATTAGGTGTTTTAAAAAACTTTATAAGTCAAGTGAACATTGATGCATTCACACCTGTTGCTTGCATATTGATACTCTATAATTTATAAAAGACAAAAGTAACTACTGGGATATGAGCATAAAAATATACAAGTGGATAAAAAATATACAAATATCTATACATATTCATGCTACATTTTTCTTTTCTT
Source organism: Nothocercus julius (assembly GCA_013398735.1). NCBI lineage: Eukaryota > Metazoa > Chordata > Aves > Tinamiformes > Tinamidae > Nothocercus > Nothocercus julius. The sequence goes on from VZSV01000025.1 coordinate 5,021,020, forward strand.
ACATTTCTCAGCTATGAGACTAAGACTCTAGATTCTGCTTAAATAATTCTTTAGAAATGTCTTGGCTTGAAGACACAGGCGTAGTTATGTGTGTCTGCTGGTGTTACATGGCAAACTTTATACAAAAAAGAATCTCAAATAAGAATAAAAAAAGATGCTTTGCCCCAGATCATTTGTGGTGTCCAGTGTGGATTGTATGCTTTAAACCTGGAAAGGCAGACCTTCCTGTGCATGATGGTGGCATAGAAATACAAGACATGAGAAAACATGGACAAAACAGCTTATGAGCAGTCTAGAGGCAACTTAAAGCTGTAATCAGTGGCCAGCAGCGTAACCCTTCAGAGCGTAGGGATTCTTGGCTGGTTTAAAGGCAGCTGAACTCATATTACAGACTAGTCTTCTGCTCCTGGATGGCTTTAGAGTAGAAATGGTAAGGATTGTCACAGGCCTCTGTGAGTAATTTAAATCTGATCAGAGCTAGGGTTGAGGGTCATCTGCAGAACAGGAACTTTCAAATACCAAACTAAGCTCATCTACCACTAACTCCCTGAAGCCATGGGTCTAGCCTGTTTGCTGCACTTGATTGCTCTTTTTCTATGACCCAACTTTCTGTCTTTCATAAGTGCTGGTTGCCAATGGCAATTGCCTACCAAAGATGAGGGAAATCATGCATGCATGTATCAAGAGAAGAGGGTGTATTGTCCCTAGACTGAGACATTGGCACTGTTACAGCATCCCACTTCTATGAGAAAAATAGGAGTTTCTCACAGTGTAGTGCAGCTGAATGTTTAAACAAACCTTGAATTTCCCTCTGTTCTTGTGGCTAGAGATTTGGCCATATTCTGTGAACAAACAAGGTTGAGATGAGCTGGGTCAATGTCATTAGCTGGTGTTTTGGAAGTAGTAACATCACGTGTGTGTTATCAATGGGCACTCCCTGGGTTTCTTAAGTAAATCCACCATGCTTAGAAACAACAAAAGTGAGGGAAAGGTGTTCCCACTGCAGATCCTGTTAGAGGAATAACAGCTTCCTTTGGAAATCTCACTACAAATTCTGTTGTCAGGAAAATTTGGGTGCAGTTTTAGGGATTCATGTTAAATACTACTTCTGGGAAGCCTTGCTATTGTGTACTGCAGGGTGACTGTGAAGAGAGTAAGAGAATACCTTATCTGCATGCAGGATAATCATCTACCATAATCATCAATGCTGTGCAACAGTCAGGTTGTCTCGAAGACCACCACGCTGGGAAACCTGCTGGTTTCCCATAACAAGGGCTCTGGGCTATGCTTGGGTAGCTGGATGTAAGCTAAACTTAGTCTGTGCCCTGAGAATCAGGCTTAACAGCATCACGGTATTACAGAACAGTTGAGGTTGGAAGGGACCTCTAGAGTCACTTGGTAAATAATCTTTGCATAAGGAGTATTTCCACCCTGCTATGTAAACTGTTCCTCTTATAGTGGCAACATACATGTAGGATTATTGGAAAATTCAGATAGTGCTAAACATTTCCTGATTTGGGGCAAGAATCTGATCTTGAAATATTTCCTGTGGTCCACATTGATGTCAGTCAGGAGATTTGGTGGTCTCACATTTTCTTATCATAAGTTACTTATCTTTTTCCAAAGACCAACTTCTTGTGCTTTTTTTTTTGCTGCCATCAAAAAACTTAATGAAAAAAATGAACGAGACCCCAAATCTTTGGTCTTTTTTTGAGATTCTAAGTCACTTCAGGCATTACTTTTAAGCTGTTTTGCTATTACTTATATAAAAACATAGTTCTGCTTGTTTTCAGCTGCAAAAGGTTTGCTTTTGATACTCTACTTTCATTTTCTTGGAGCTGAACTTTCTGAAAAAACAATTTAGTAAAGTCTGCATAAGAATTGAAATTGCTTACAGAGGTTGTTACAGTAAATTGATATCTAGGTGTACTGTATTGTTGGGAAATAGTCTATTTATCTTGGGATCAGGCAGGTATGATATGAAACATAATCATAAAAATTGTGTACATTGGGCCAGATTCTTCTTGGGCCAGAATCTTCAGATTCTGATCAGATTTCTGATCCTGACAAACACCTGTCACAGGAGGTTGTGTGGGTGATTTACATATTTTCTTTACTTCAAAAATATGGTATATCATCTATCTCTGTTATCTAAGTTTTTTTACCAATAATATATTTTGGAATTAGTTTTTTTGAAACTGATATTTCCTTAGTCAGGGCAACATCTACTTCTATACTCTGTTACTTTATAGTGGAAGGACTATTCAAATTCCTGAAAAATAAATAGCAAGCTCCATTCTCAAAATGTCTCTTAAGGGTGTCTGTGTTCACTTCTCTCCGCAGGACCTTATTGTAAAGGATTTTAAGCCTACACCTATTTTCCCAGAAAAAAAATATATATATATAGTGAGGGCTGGAATGGGGATCATATTCTTGGAAATGAAACTGAAAGGGACAGCAAGAGATGCAAGACGAATCTGAGGAGTTTGAGATATATCTTGGTGCAGGTTGATAAGAAGGCCCTGCTGGCAGTGGGAGTGATGATCCCAGCCTTTGCGTGTTTTGATTCAAGGTTCTTTAAAGGAATCCAGCCGCAGGACGCTGGGTTTTAGATGGTCCTGGTGGGACCCAAATTTAAGAATGTTCAGATTTAGATTTCTGCTTGAGGCTGTTTGGGGCAGAGTCTTTACAGCAGTAAGTACTGATTTATAACAGTGCAGGGATTACCAGAAATAAGACTTGATGTTCTCTGATTGAAAAGCTTTATTGAATTTAATAGCACGTAATAAGATTTTCTTTTTTTGTTCTTTTGTTTATTTCTCCATACTCGCTTTATTTTACTAATTAAATCCTGTCTGAAAAGACAGTTAGAGAAAACTTCTATAATTTCAATAGGGGTGACTAATCGTTATCAAATTCTCAAAGTCTTTTAGATAAAAACTGGGCTTTTTTTTTTTTTCTGAGTCCTTCGAAAATTCTGTAAAATTTTATTAGAAAAGTTGATAGTTTGTTTCTGAACAGTGTTTGTTGTTACAGAATACTCGTATGCAACTCCAACACTTCATTGAAAAGCAAGCCTGAATTTTGTTCTTTATTTAAAGTATCGTAAAATCCTTCATTTCAGTGGCCCTCCTCCTCATTTATACCAGTGTAAATGAGATGTGATTCAGCCTTGCACTGTATGTTGAGGAATAGTTTTCTTCTAGTTTAGACATGCTATGAAATTGAGGGCTGATAGCATACCATGCGTGCAAAGCAGACAAGAAATGAGTATTTTCAGGCCCAAGCACATGAATTTCTGCGTAATTTTTCCCAAAATAAATCTCCAAGCAAGCAAGATTTATTAACTCACTGAAGTAAAATGGATTAGTCAAATAATTACTTTGTAATAGGGGAAGTTTGAGCAATGATACTTTTAATAATGAAGATTCTCACAGATTCTGATGCTCAGGAAGATTATGAGGGATTAAGTCAGATTCTTTTTCATTTTTTTCAGCTCAGCCACCATCCTGTTGAAAATGCTAAGAGTTCTGTGTGTTTTAACTGATGAAAATGAGTTGGTTTGTTTTTTTCTATTTTTTTCTTTTAGGGGACAAAATAAAGGTAAGGCTGCAATTTAGTACTGTTAAGCTCAGTGGAATGCTAGGATGTGGGTTGCACTTTTAAAGATATAGACTTAATTCATTGGTGTAAATCCTTGCTAATTAGATCTGAGAAAGTCTGGAAACATTAAATGGTAGGTGGAGGAGGAGGATTAAACTTTTTTTTTTCGTTTTTTTCCAAGGCTCTACAGGCTTATAAGCCTAAAGGGAGCTTAAATACCTCCAAAAGCAGACCTCCAAAGCAATTAAGGCACTTAAACTTTGTACATCGTTCCTTCTCCCTGGCTAGCCTGCTTTAGATAAAAGAATGCAGTGTCCAAGTATAAGTGTTTTAAAGTTGATAATTCCCAAGTGTATTTTTCATCCATTGCCTAGCAACTAATTCATGCAATTCTTTGTGGTTTACTTCCCTTCCTCTGGATTTCAAATTTTTGGTGAACAAGCAAGGAAAGGCTGGGCTTCTTTCTTTCTTTCGTTGAAGCTGGGTAGGTGTAAGAACAGTTGCTTCTAAAATTGTTACGTGTAACAGTAAATCACACTAATCAGCAATGACTTCAATCATTAGCTTTCCCGCATCATGATAATAGAGAGTTCTGAGGTGCAGCTCATAATTGTGATGAGTCTTTAATATAAAAGGAAAAAGAAAAGACCTTGGAATGGAAAGAGATAGCTCTGCAATCCTTTTATTCAGCTTCTCACTAAATAATTAACTAACCAACGATTTTAAAAAAAAAGCCCAAAACACTCAACCCAAGCTTCCCAGGAGTGTTGTGTTTTCACTGGATGCCTAAATGCCCAAAAACCCTTGTAAATGAGGTAACTTGTAATAGCAGACACTATCCAGGTCTGGAACTTAATGAGGTTACTCATTATTGTCATTACCAAATCCTTCTTGCTGAAAGCATTCTGTCATGTCTGCTACAAATGTGAAGGCCTCTGATGGGTGGTTCTAGAAGAGCTGAAGTATTGAGGTTGTATACCACCCAAGCAAACACTATTCCTAACCTCACAAGCTGAAGAGAAGTAATCATCCCAGCACTCATGGCAGGAGAGACTCAGTTGTTGTGGCACCAGCTGGTGCTGGGCGTGGGTCAGGATTCTGCTCTAGCATACACAGTGCTACAGGGTGCACTTTAGAAGTGTTCTGAAAAATTAAGCAATAAATATCTCACACTAGATACCCGGACCTAGAAAGACCCACCTAGAGCTTAAGTAGCTCATGAAAACCATCAACAACCATGTTATAAAGATCCAGTTCAATTTTATAATGCATTTAAATTTCATAGTTGGGTTTGGCAACTTTATCATTCCTTGTAGAGTTGGGATGGAGATAGGCTACCTTATGGAGCAGGGAGTAGCCTCTGCTGTCCTCATGAGACGTGGGGGAAGACACATCTGACTGTTTGCCATGTGTCAGGAGGTGGGTCAGAAGACCGGATAGGCACAAACCAGGGCATGCAGATAGATTTCTCTCTCCTTGTAGTTGGCAGCCTAACCCTGCTCCCTTGTCCTTTTCTCTGGAAAGATCAGGAACTAAAAGGCTGAAATGTATCTGTGATCTTTGCTCACATCTCCTCTCACAGTTAGCAGCAGTAGCAGTAGATCCTTTGGTGCCCTCTCCCTCTTGGCAAAATCTGGCTGGAGAGCAGGAAGATGGGACACGATACAGTCTCTTTGCCCTTTGTAGCCTGAGAGCCAGTTTATGATGCTCCACCTACGGCTGGAGGGACACCGGGGCCGCTGGGGCAAAAGGTGCTGCTGGGAAGATAATGAGGACAAGAATATTGAATAGATGCTCATTAACTGAGCACATGGCATCCTGTGCAAGAACTATGGCAGGATCCTTTGGGGAAAAAAAAAATGCCATGTGATTGTGTTATTAAAGATTGTGTCGTAACACAGTATGTTTAAAGGAGCTAGTAAGAGGATATACAGAAGTCTTAAAGTGGTGTTTCTTCACTGTGAGTCCTCTGGTATTGTGGTCCTAATGTTCTTTTAAAATAGTGCATTTTTTCCCTACACTTTGATGAGGTGCTAAATAGGCTGCTATTTATAATGGGCATTTGGGAAACTTTTTTTTTTAATGTGCAAGGACAGTTTGTTTTCTAAATGTGGATGTTTCTCCTAAGAAATATTTCTCCTTGGTGAAGAACTATTAGCTGAGGGCAATGCTTCATTAGACTTTAACATTCCAGGTTATCCTCCTAAGACCAACACTGCAGATTCTTCATATAATCATTACTCCAAATACTGTTTCCCAAATGTGCTTCTGTGCAACTTCTTACCTTAAGGTTTCATTTATGCAGCCGTAAGTAAGCTCATGGTAGATAAGAGGCTAGAAAAAAATCACTGATTTGGGGAAAAAAAAAATCTTTATTGGCTTTACTCAGCAAAACATACTTAAATTTTTGTCCAAATCCTATCTCTTCAGATCAACTCCTTTCTGGGTATGTTAGTTGAAAGAGTAATAACTGACTCATGACTGCAAAATATGGAATGTTATTTCTTTGCTTTCTCAACAGCAAACAATGCAAAGAAATATTAGAAATGTGTTCACTTTAGAAGTCCTTAGAAAATTTCCATCAAATCTTCATAAGAAAAGAGAGAGGAAAAATATATTTAGGAAAAATTATTCAGAGAGAAACTTTCCCAAACACTTAGGCAAAGATTGGATAAGTACTATATAACCCCTCTATCCTTATTTGTGTTTAATTAATGGTCCCATCATTTTGTACAACATAGCGTAAGTTTAGAAATACATATGAGTTAGCTCTGCAGTAATACTAAAGTAAGTTTGGGTGGTTTTGAAGGCCCACAAGTTAGGGAGTAGTGCAAAGATTTATCTTGATTTCTTTTTGTAGTTAATAAAATTATACACTTTTTATGGATATATGGTGTTTGAACTGTACGGACCTTTCAAAATGTGTTAAATGATATGAAGTTTGCCGTCTTTCATTTCTTAAGCTGAGGTGGATGAAATAACCAAGGTGCTTATTGATTTTTTTTTCACATACATGCATGTGAAGTGAGACTGTCAAGTTTTACAGAACTCAGTGGAAGACTTCCTTCCAAATACCATTATCACATTCGAAGCATCAAGCAAGTACTGAAATTATCACTTGGTGTGGAGAGGAAGAGAATACTTAGGAAAAGTACACATAATTGCACAGCATGAGAATAATGAACCCCTTAAACTGATGAAATGTGAAAATACTTTTTTAATAGAAGTATTGTTTTAAATGTTAGCAATAAACTTGAGAGGAAAAATGTCCTTCTCACTTCAATGTCTGGGCTCTTATAAGAAGCTTTTCTTCTCTGTAAATGGCAGAAATAATTTTGTCATCTTGGGCTCCTTCATTAAACTATCCCAACCACTCAGAAATGAAATGTTAAATACGGCAGTTCATCCTGTATCCTTAGCCTTTAAAATATGGTTAAGGGATAACATGCTGTGGTTAAGATTTGCCCTGTCATCACATAAAACCCATAAATCTTGGCAGTTCCCACTTGGTTTGCTTGTTAAATAAGCCAGTACTACCAACTTCCCAATGCTTCCTTCTCTTATCAGCCTTTGAAAATATTCTCAGGGAATTTAATTATTGCATCAGTGAAGAGGAAAAAATGTGTATTAAATTCTTGGACTTTCCCCCTGAGTATGCCATTAGAATATATGGACACCACCATCTGTGTTTTTATGTTTGCAGATTTGTATGTTTTTTTTTTTTTTTTTTTTTTTTTTTTTTTTTTTGGAGATCAATGTCATTTGAACTCAGATTTGGCATCAGAGCTTGCATCTAAAACTCTGGCTTGGAACCAGGTATACATTATGTTGCAGCACTAACTTGTCCTGCAAATCTGAAAGTCAGGAATGCATGTGAATGTTTCCTTTTGCAGATTTGCATCTATAGCAAATGATGTGTATGGAGATTATATAGTTTGGTGATTCAAAGGTATTTACTTGGAGTTCTAATCCTACAGCTATTTTTATGCCTACAGGAAAATCTTCAGCTAATCTTTCTACTTTTTCCACATGCAAAACAAAGATAGTTCTATAGTCCTATCTAATAGGACTGTTGGAAGAATTAATTATTTGCTCAAACAATAAGCAGTATTTATATTTAATTATATTTATATTTATATTTATATTTACCTTGTTGGCAGTATTATTATATTTACCTTGTTGGCACTAGTAAGAAATATTTATCATCTCTAATGTTTTACTTCATGAAACTTTTCTAGGGCTGTGCAAGGCTTTTCCACAGTTCTCATCCTTGAAACTTTTCCATTTTTGGAAATGGGGAAGTTCTTATTATTTCTTTTAGTAGATGATGCACTTGAGGGCTACAAATTCTTTAACTTCAGCTACTGCTGGACTGTCATTTGCACATACAACAGTCTGTACAACAGTTCTGAGACTTGTGAACATGCCTGTGTTTTTGTCATCTTGTTGGCCAGAGTATCTCTCCTTAACGGTATTGGTCTTCCCTTTTAGGCTATTGATTCAAATGTTAAAATATCCTTCTTTTGCTTTAGTCTTTTTCCCTACATAATTGAGAAGTTGATAATAAGATGTCTTTAGAACTTTTCCATCATCCTATACAATCTGCTGACAGAAGTGTAAAGATGATTGATTTTAAAAAATGTTATAGAAATGCTGTAGAAAAGATAGCAAATGCCATAACATTTTCAAAAGATTCCTGTGGCACTTTATCATGCTACTTTAAAATTTCATTTCTTTTTCCTTCATAGAATCTGTATGACTTTTCTGTATACTTTCTGGCAGTAAGATCAGAATGTTTGATTATTCTGTATTAATGCACTGTAATACATAAGGACGTAATTACTACTCATCAAACATTAGCACAACTATTTCGGTCAGACTTTGATGTACTACATTTTCAGGCTTTCCCTGAAAAAGAATGTATGTAAGCAACTGCAAAAAGAATGTTCAGGCTTTGGGATTTATTCCTTCTATGACCACTACTAATGGCCACAGGGAGAAAATATAAAGCATGTTGCTCATGTGCAAACTGACTCTCTGTGTTACTTCTCTCTGAAGTTCTTTATGTTTTGTGGATGTGGTTCTGCAAAACATTGGGACATTGGTTAGACTTCTCATTAGTTAGTAGGCCAATGTGAGAAAGAAAATTCAGGCTCTCTTGTCTGTCAAGAGCGCTATATAAAACAAATCCTTGAACTAACATGACCAGATAGCTTAAGGAACTCTGCAGCTTCCTGATGGACTGTACGAATAATGTAACATGTTGGTTCTGTTAGTTAATAGTGAAAAAAGAGAGAAAGAATAAAATTACTCACTTTCCAAATAAGATCAACGCAATAAAGAAATGGCAAATTGAGAATGCTGAGTCTTTTGATTTCAGTATCTTTTGGTCTTTGCCATTTCCCCAGGTTCAATTATAGCTTCTTCATACAGTCGGTCCCCTGTTAAAATACCATACAATTTTGCTTTATGGTTTTGCTGAAAGCATGATAATTAGGCACCAAAAACACCTTCATTGTTCATCTGAGATTTTCAGTTTATGGCATCAGCTTCAATACATCCATATTTTCATTAATGCTACAGGTATTTTTTTTTTTCAGAAGAGCCTTTATTATGGGATTTCTGATGTTGTCTTTTTAGATAACATGGTGAGCCTTTCCATTCCTTCCTCATTCACTTCCACTGGCTAGTTCTTTCTATTCCAGTTCCTAGTTTTAATGTATTTTGATGGATCATTTTCTTCTTCTGAACTTATGAACGTAAGAGTCTTGTGCAATACATTTGTGCTCAATGCTGGTGCAGAAATATGAATAAAAGCATAATGATAGAATATGTACAATACAATGAGTATACATTCCCTCTAGCCTTTACTGACAATACACCCTCTTGGGGAAATACATTACCACGATAAATTGCTAATAAGATGCAACAATCACTTTTGTTGGACTTATAGCTTGTGCCCACCTTCTTGTCCTTCACAATTTGGAAAATCCGTCTTGGCTGTTCAGGGTTATTTACTCTGCTTGGAGCAGCTGCCACCCCTGTTGTTGGAAGTTCCCACTATCTCAGCTGAGATGCAGTAACTAGGTGGGCAGGTGATTATTCCAATGCAACCATGCTAGGGTATTTGTAATCGGGTCAGCACATCCTGAAAGTCTTACAAATAGTTAAGAAAGATCTTAAGAGCCTGTCTAAGCAGAAGATGCCTTATTCTAGTCAGGAGCTTTAGACCTTTTTTTTTTTTTTTCTTTCAGTTTTGAAGGAAAATTTAGATACTATGCTAGACAAGAAAGTATGATTTGGGGTCAGTGACTAATCTAAAACTTCACAGGAAATTTTAATGTTTGTCTTCAACGTTCTTAACAACTATATCCATGTTTATAAATGTCTCTTTTTTTTATGTCTGATTTTTTGTTTTTATGACAGAGGTTGGAGAATGAAATTTTGTATTTAGACTTATAAAAATAGCACTATCCCTGACTGAAATTGACCTCTGTGTGCTCCTAAAGTTGCTCTCTTTTGGATAAGACATAAAACTAAGACCTCCTCAGTTCACTGTGTATTCTTTGGGGTGCATCATAAAAGTAGTGAGATCAGCTTCTCTGTCTTGTCTGAATTCCAGATCTGTTAATGATACCTTACCTACTTTTTCCACTGCATCTTTAGTTATTAGGAAGCATACAATTTGTTGCTTCTTGTTGCAAACTGTAGAGTAGTATTTGTATACAGTTAAAGACTGGTAGCATTTCAAGCCACATAAGAATACTTCTGTTGATTTGTAGATCAGTTATTTTACAGAGCATGTTGGGATCCTTCAGGATAAAAGTGTGTTTTGCATGGTCCTCATCCAATGCCAGTTAAATGGAGAGTGTAGTTTCATTACAGGCAGAGAACAGCGGATCTCAAGGAATGCTAAGCGTGGTAGTAGTTAAGAAAAATATGTGCTGTTCTTGCCAGTGTGTAACAAAGCAAAAGTTCAAATTCCTAAAATGCAAATACACACAAAGGAAGTATATAAAAAGGAATATTTACATACCTTTGTAGAAAATGTTAGTGAAGGGGACTGGTTTATAGAAATTTGAGAAGAAAATAGGCTTAACTAAGCTCCCTTTTATATCTTATATTAACCAACTTATTTAATCAAAGAATAGAAATAGGAAGTTCTGAGTGCCAAAATCATGTCACTGCTGGAGTACAAACTTTTGCATTTTCTGACTCTTACTGACTTATGGTACTCATCCAGCAAGTATCACATAAATAGAACAACTTTAATGTAAATGCCAGTGCATGTGCTTAAATATTTAAGTAAAATAAGGTTTAGTTGTGCATACTTAAGATTTGCATTGAGCGGCTTTTGCATTTCATCTCCTAGGCTTTGAAAATAATAACTGTTAGGGTAATGTAAGGTCTATTTATATTGTAGACAGGAGCATAAGTTATTTCAAAACTGTGTGTGGTAGCTGTGGCCAAGTTTTTACTTGACTTCATGAAGCTACATCCCTTAAGTGGTTAAGTTCAAATACCTGCTTTGTCCAGTAAGAACATACCAGCTTTCCCATAAACCTTTGTACCTGATTACCAAGGGACTTTTTAGGAGGCCACCTTCTCCTGACTCCTTTTCTTCCTAGGAACTAGTCTGGCACTCAGTTTGCCCAAGCCGAATGGATCTGTCTGTTAAACCACGGTTAACCCAACTATCTTATGCTTGCATGGAACAGCATAAATTGTCTCATAAACTCAAAAGGAATGAAATGTAAAGGAGAATGTGTTTTTTTTATAGATGCACTGAAGAAGTGGTTAACTCTCCTGAAATCATTACAGTAATGTAAGTTTTTTGGGTTGTCTTAAATCCCTTATTTAGCATAGGTTTAAAATCTGCTCTGAAAAGGTTGAACATCTTGGTACTTGCATGGGTAAACTGATGGGGGTAGAAGATAAAGACATTGTGATTTAGACTGGAAATTGGACAGATCCTAAGTCTGCGTTTTATAAGATACTCAAAATTCTCAGCTTCTAAATTCTGCAAGGATGAAGTGCCTTCTGCACCTTATAGATTGGAACATTTGAAGATGTGGTATCCAGAATAAAATCGTCTGGATAAATTTGGCTTCGCATGTAACCATTGCTGTTAATGCAGGAATGGATTTTGCCTCCAGACTCCTGTTTCCTTATCTTTTCCTCTAACCACTAGGAAACAGTCTTTTCATCCGTCTTTGTCCTCTCTAGTCTTCTCCTCACACACTGACTTAGTATGCAACTGTATCTCCTCCAAAGGCTTGTGAGTGTGACTGCAGTTGATCCAGTTGCTTCTCATGTTCTTGGAGCCCTTTCATGCTGTCCTGAAAGTGCTGTCTCTGAGAGATGAATTTTTAGTGCAAATTACAGAACAGAGCAATGTGACACCCTCTGACACTGATATCCAAATTACTGCAAATGAATCCCCCACCCCAAAATAAGCCCTCGCATACTTGCTAGCTCTAAATTTGTGGTATGCAAGGGTTTTGCATTATTCATGCTGCTGCTTTTGGCTCTCGTACTAAAATAGTATACTGCATACAAGAATCTTACACTAAAAGAATGTTCAAGTTGCAAAATCCAATATGTAGAAGTGAGGTAATGACAGAATTAAGGTGGTCTGCATAACCTTAATCCATCACCTTTGCACATGTTTGTTTTGAAAAAGTAGTGAGTACCTTTTTGGTTAGAAACCATTTAAGGAGAAGTTGTCAGATGCGGAAAACTTCAATGTCTAATATTGCTCCTTCCTTCTTTATCCAAACAAAACTGCATGTACATTTTTCTCAGTAATCATTTGGCAATAAAAAAATTACTTCTTGGAGGTAAGTTTTAGACAAAGCAGAAAGTTGCACTGAACAGGTGCTGCGTGTGATTGGTGCTTGATGAGAAATCTGAGGACTTTACTTACAGTCCTCAAAACCTAAGGTTTTATACATTTTGGTTGTTGAGTTGAGTTTTCCTTAAAATCCTGAAACAATCTCACTTTTTTTTTTTTTTTTTAATTCATTGCTGTAGTGAAATATTACAAACAAAAGTGTTCGGCAAGCTTTAGAATGTTAGTTTTTAAAAATTACAAATTCCTTGCGTAACTCTACCTAAATATCTCTAGCTTTAAATTGGTGTAACTTTGGCTTAAGGACATAGAGAAATATGAGAAATGAGATTGCAATCTAACTATTTCATACAAGCTCTTTAGTTCCTATAAATGTTTGCTGTTGCTGTTATTTTTTTGTCAATTAATTCATACAAATTCCTACTTTAGAAATTGTTCCTTCCAGAATTACTGGTTTCTGAGCTAACAGAATCGCTTAGGTCTGGATATCTTATTTTGTCAGCCAGCTAATATTATTTGTAGACTCCAAAGCTATATAATCGCATAAGAACTGTAGTATAATAAAAACACTTTGAAAGCAGGTTTAGAGCAACAGACAGACTCTAAAACCCCGTGATTATTTTGTTGTCAGAGATAAGAACTAACTCCACCCTCTCAAATTCTTGGTTTTTTTTTTTCTGTTAGGAAGAAAAATGAGTGAAAACAGATTTGTCAAATGGAATATTGTAGTCTTTTGTATTTATTTTTCCTACTCTAAATCCAATGGCTAATATCCCAAAATGCTAGTCTGTGTCATGGACTGTGCCATATAAAATAATTCCATTTTAAATTAAAAGAAAAAAGGCATAGGAATATTGTTACAGAAACAAAAAAGTATTTGAGACTCACAGCTTCTGCAAAGAGGTCTAGAGGTAGAGGGAAGTCTTGTGTTACCATTGTATTTACAATTTGCTACTTGCTAAAGGTAATTTTCTGTCATTCTAAATGACCCCGCTACTTTAAGACAAATTTGAGTCCAAAGTTTAACTTTTTTCGTATTTGAAAATGCTCTTCAACTTTTAAGAAAATTGAACACACTAACGAAGCAAAATTAAAACAAATAAAGAGATGACAGATCTATATCCCAAATCTTTTATCACCAGTTTACTTGTTCAGGTATATTATAGACCAGGAACAATGCTCATTTTAGAATTGTTTAAATATCTCCCTGACTTTGCTGACATCCAATAGGTACCTTAACATGTGTAAAGCATGTATGTATATCTCAGTAGGATTAGATTAAATGTCTCCATATTTTAATGGATCCCTACTCTTTAAAGTTATGAGAAACAATTAACGCTGATCTACTGCTCCATGCAGTTCTCTAGTTGCCTCCATTACACCTATCAGATAAATCCTTCAGAAGTTTTTCTCAGGACTTTGCAGGATGTGTTGAGTCCTGCACTTGAGTAGGAGTGATCCCTTGCACCAGTGCAGCCTTGGAGCTGCCCATCAGGAAGGCAGCTTTGCAGAGAAGGTCCTGGTGGGCAACAAGCTGAGCCTGAGGCAGTAATGCTCCCTATCAGCAAACGCCAACAGCATACCGGGTTGTGTGAAGGTCATAGCCAGCAGATGAAGGGAGGCTATCTGTTCTCTCTACTCAACAGCCATAAGACCACATTTGGAGCACTATGTCCAGTTCGGGGGACCTCAGTACAAGAGAGCAGTGGACATTCTGGAGTGAGTCCAGCGTAGGGTTACAGAGACAGTTAAAGGACAGAGCGTGTGTCACACTAAGAGAGGCTGAGATTCCTGGATGATTGCCTCAAGAGGAGGATACCCAAGGTGATCTTATCAATGTGTAGGAGGGGTTTACTCCCCAACCTGATGGAGGGGAGTAAAGAGGAGGAAGCAGACTCTTTTGGAGAGTATCCACTGACAGGATAAAAGGCAATGGACACAAATTGAAATACAAGAAATTCCACTTAAATGGTTTTCTTGTTGCTATTTTTGATTGCTTTAATTTTACTCTGTGGGAGATGAAACAGTGGAACAGGGTATCCAGAGACTGTGTGAAAATATTCAAAACCCAGTTGAACATGATCCTGAGGAACCTGCTGTAGCTGACGCTTCTTTAAAAGAGGAATAGGACTAGAAAATCTCCTGAGGTCCCTTCCAACCTCAACTGTAACTGTGACTCTATGAATCATCTCTACTAACAATCTCTATTCTTTTGACTTTAATTTGCCCTTAATGTCCAGTGTGAGCTTTCGGTATAAGCAGATACAAGAGTTGTTTTTCTAGCTCAAGTCATTTCATTTGTCATGGGTGATACAACTATGGAACTTAAGTGTCTCAAGTGGATTCACTCCACTTGTGTCCCTTGACCACGTGAACTAGATTTCCAGACTTGCTTGGTTTTGTAACATTTTTTTTCCCTTTGTTTCAAATATTTCCAGTAATAGCTGGTAGTTCTAAGACTTTTGGGAAAGTTTTGCCCAAGTCCTTTATTCAGTAACTACAAAAGGTATTGTCAGATTACCTTTTTATTTATTATTTACTCTTATGGTAGTGGTAATGAAATTCAATTCTATTCCATAGAAACAGGAAAACTTACACTGAGTGCTTTCAAAGTTCTACTTTACTACAGCTTATTTGCATTTTATGCTGAGGTGAGATAGGTTTTACATTTAAGAGGAAGCGATGCTTCCAGAGAGCACATAATACGTAGGAAGGGAGAGAATAACAGTAAGAAGAGAGTACAAGGAGAGGAATAACACTGCATCCCGTTGCATCATTTCAGGTTTTCCAGTAAGTGCTGATGCTTCACAGCATATTGTGGTATTTTTCTCCAAGTAACTTATCATTCTTCATATAAATTGTTTAGGTTCAAGGTGGTATATTTAAATGTAGATCACTGTAGGAAGAGCTCAGATGCTTCTGCAGTCATGAAGTAGTCAAATGCAGCATGTCGTTTCATGCTAATGGGCCCAGACCACTGGCACCACTGATGTTCCTGAAAATGTCCATGTTGATAATGCAGTTCCTGGTGAAGTCTGTTTTGACTGACCCCAAGGAGCCCCAGAAGATCTTCATAATTCCTTAATTCCTACTAGGTCTCATATCTGCTGTTGCCTCGCTGGTCTTAGCTGCAACCCTTGTGCAGAGCATCTTGTAACTGCCCGTCTCTGATGATTTGACATTGTCCCTGATGTGGATACATCATATTATCTTGACTCAATGCCACTGGATCATGTTTTTTCATTTTCCTTGGTCCCTGTATGACGTGATATGGGTCTGATATCGATGGCCCACTTGGTGATGACACCACTTGCTGCTTTGTTATTTCTTCTCAGCCTGGGGCTTATAGAAGGAAAGAGCTGCAACAAACCAAGCTGTTTTCCTCCTACCCATCTCTGGGATCTTTCAAAAAACACAAAGCTCCATCTTCTCCTGCAAAGGGACCATTTTTTGTGGGCAGTTTGGACTTCACCCCAAAGAATGATTCATCAATAGGATTCCGGTATCCCCACGTTGGGGTGCTGGATGTAGCATTCGCATGGCTGATGTTCATGCCATGTTCTTCAGAAGGGGGATGTTATTCGGATGTTTCCTGCCACCGGGCAGAAAACCTCCCCACCGCCAGCTGCAGGCGCTGCCACTTGCCCTGCAAGCTGTGAGAGGGAGAGAAGAGAAGATCTCAGAGGGCAAAAGGACAAACTCTCATCCCATGTAGCCGGCCCGTGCTCCCTGTGCAGCCCTCTGCATTGCAAACAGGCATCTGCCGTGGGCGCTGGCTGCTGGGACAGGGCAACCCTGCCTCCCAGCAGAGCTCCAGCAGAAAGGTGCTCCCTGCCACTGAGCGCTCGCGGCGAGCCCAGGCCAGTTGCAGCTGGATGGGATCGGGTGGCTGCTCCTGTGGGCAGCCCCTGCAGAGCAGCGAGTGAGTGGCAGCCACCCCTGTGCTCGGCCAGAGCCGTGAGCTGCCCAGCCTCGCTCTGCTCTCACCGTCGCCTCAGATCCTGCCTCCACCTGCGCTGGCCTTCAGGGCGCGTGCTGCAGGGGTCTGGCTCCTCTTCCTCCTTCACTACATCTTCCTCCGAGGAGGGCAGGAGGAATAGCTCAGCCTTCTCCCTTTGCTGCCGAAGAAGAAGAGGGAGGCGGCTGAGTGAGGATTCTCCAGGAAGAGCAAGGAGGACAAGGAAAAGAAGAGCGCTGAGCTCTGGGTGACAGGGAAGCCCCTCTGGGAATGGGCTTGGCCAAGGCTCTCTGCTCCCAGAGAGCCGCTCACGTGCCCAGGGGGAGAGCGGCTGGTGCCGGCCGCAGGCCGCCGGCGCGAGCGTGAGCCTTGTGGCGGCCCAGGGGAGCCCCCAGCCAGCAAACAGGGCCAACGTGGGGAGTCTTTCTTCCTTACCAGCTGTATTTCAGCTTCCCGCCATTGCTGCTCTATTTTTGGCAGCAGCTGCTGATTGATGATCAGCACGTCCTCCAAGTCCTGGAGCAGGGGAGAGGAAGAGCCCCGGGCGGGTGAGGGTGACTGGAGCAAAGGGCCCGCAGGGAGCAGCACGTGGCCAGCCCCAGCTCGGGGTGCGCGCTGCGCCCGCACGCGTGTGCCCAGCAGCACTGGCGGAGGGACGGGAGGCTGCCTGGGGCACATCTCCTACCTGGAGGCTCTGCTTTCGGTGCTCGTTAAGCAGAGGGCCCTCCTGGACTGCCGCGCAGCGTTCCTGCAGGGGCTGCGATTGGGATTGCTGAGAGGGGAGAAAAGAGGCGCTGCCGAGGCGAGCGCGGCGTGGCGAGGGCGGGGTGCGGAGGCTGCCCATGTGCCCCTGCTTACCTCTGCGTTGCTGGTCTTCTTGAATGTGCCAGCAAAGACCTGGAGCCTTTCAGCGAGCTCCATTTCTGTAAGGAAAAGGCAGGGGGTGCAAAGAGGCCTCCACACGCACCAGGACATGCCGGATGATGGGGGAGATACTTGCCACCCGCGGGGCAGCAGGAGGGTCCCTGGCCATGGAGCCCAGCTCTTGCCAACCCCCCCTTCCTCCCCGGCAGCGCCCCCATCGCCTGGTGCTCCCGCCAGGCACCAGAGCGGCCCCTCGTGCCATTCCCTCGCCAGCCTACCCTGCGAGGTGACTTCGTTCATGTAGGCGGCCAGGTCCCCTATATATTTAGTGATGTAGCGCAGGGCCGCCTCTATCACCTCATCGCAGCTGGTGTCGGGAAGCTGCTCTGCTGTGCGAGGGTCGTCTGCGCCTCGGCAGCCAGGAGGAAGGTGGGGGCAGAGGAGAGACCGAGTGAGCCGCGCGGCTGCCGCCAGCCCTCCAGGGATGTCCCTGGAGGAAGCCCTTGGCTGTCCCCGTGTTGCTACCCCGTCACTCGGCGCTTACCTGTCTCGCAACCGTCTTGGTTAGAAGGCATCTCGGATGCCGCTGCGCCAAGGACAGCTGCGTCGAGGCTCTCCTCGACCTGCGGGGAGCCGGGTGCGAAGGACGAGGGCTGAGAGGGGCCGAGGGGAAGCCGTGCTGGAGGGAAGGGGTCAGCACGGGCATCCTGGCAGGGCTGCGATAGCCGCGAGCCGGGGCTGCCCTTGCTCACCACATCCGAGGCGCTGGCCGGCGTGGAGGCGATGGTGCCGCTCTCCTGCTCCAGCTCGAGGCCCGGGTCGTCCTGGCTCTCCGGGGGCGCCTCGGTGTCCTGGCACCTCCTCTCGCGGAAGCAGGAGCGGAAAGGCGGCACTGCAAGGTGCGCCCGAGGCGCAGCCATGAGCAGCGGTGCCCGCCACGGGCTGCGCTCGCCGCCGCGGCTCCGCATGCGGGGACACTTCCTTACCCATGCACAAAGCGTTCGGATCCCGCCGGCCGGAGCTCAGGCCCCGGCGCACGGCGCTCCTCAGGCGCTGGGCAGGTGTTTCGCCCGGCACCCAGTCCATGTCTACCTGATCGGGCAACCCCACCATCCACCTGGAGAAGCCTGATGGAAATACTGCTGCCCAACGTGCGGCAGCAGCCTCTCGCCTCTCCAATTCCATTTCCACTCTCCAGTGCCTCTGGGGCAGCTGGAAGCGGAGAGATCTCCCGGGGTTGTTCCTCCTCTCAGGACGGAGCATGGCTCCTTCTGGACTGGGGCTCAAAGACAGCGAATGGCAGCCGCTCGCACTGCCGAACAACTGGAGGTGTCAAGCGGCCGCTGAAGGTTGCAAACTGCAGCCACCGAGCAGTTGCTCCTAACACCTCCTTCCTCTCCGGCCGCCCAAGGAGATATGAAAGCCGGACAGGAGCTCCTGGCTGATGCCACCGTCAGACCACAGTGACACAGAGCATGTGTCCGTGCCCGCCTCACAGAGAGGGAGCACGAGGCATCTCCCCATGGGTCCCGCAGGCCAGGGGCCAGCAGCAGAGGGGCTCTCCCGCAGCTCTCAGAGCTCCTTCTGCACAGGGCTCTGCTGGGGCCGGAGGGCGCCCTCCATGCTGCTCCTCAGCAGGAGCTTTCTGGTTCACAAGCAGTCATGTTACCCTGCCAGCACTGTGGGAGAGATGGGGTGGGTGTTGAGGCTTGGGTATCATCTGAAAATATCCTCGGTGTTGGCTTTGCAAAGCAGGAGGGGAGGTCTCTGAACATCACCGAGGGAGAAGCAAATCATAGAGCTTTGAGAAGCTGAAAATCACAGAAGAGGTGACCTAAAAACAACCCAAAACATCTAGGACCAGAGAAGATACTCTGCTAGTTTGACCCACATTTGATGTGTTGACTTCAGCAGTGGTCTGCACTAAATGCTCTTGAGGAAAATGTAAGAAATCCCATAGCTATGGGACTGACCCACTCCGTGAAGGCCCAGAAGGTCTGAAAGGAAGAGTAGCTCCCAGGCATGAAGAAGCCATGCAGGCTTCTTTAAATCAAGCTTCTGAAATTCCAACACAGGGGCAACTGGGAAAGCCTGGGGCCATATTGTTAGGTGCTACGTGTGATAAGAGAGCACGAGCTCTGCAGCAACTGGTGTCAGGAGCTGGGGTTATCTGGCATGAAAGATACTCCGACTGCTCTGTAAAAAGTTAGTGGTGGATCGAAGCAACAGTGACAGCACTGCCCAACAGATCTGAGGATGGCATGGGGCATCACAACTATTGCAACCCCTCACCCATGCCCATGAGAGCTGCTGGCTGTAGAAGACACGGACCTGCTGCTATGTACTTGGCACAGCACCGCTAGCCCTAGGGCCTTTCTCCACCCAGGACCGGTAGCATCCAGTTACTCAGTAACTTATCTATCCAGTAAACCACGAGGCCCTCAAAGATCAGCCAGCCAGAGCTGGAGGCCGTTGCTGCAGGGGAAGGGAGCAACCTGTTTGCCATCTCCCTGGGATCCTCATATCTCTGCTGAGGACCATGCCAAAGGAGAAGGGCTGGTGGTAACAGGGTTTTCTGAGCTACCAGAAAGTGGTTTTGAAATGATTTTCGCACCAAACAACACTGTGATCTTGTACTCATGTTGGGTACAGCATTGGGGACAATGGTGTGGACATCTATTCTGCCTACAGCTCTCACGGAGGTACTCCCACCTGTACATGTGAGCGCATTAAAACACTCATGGGAGCAGACCATGCTGGTACTGTGGACTTTTCAGAGGGGAAATTAGCAACTTAAAACCATATCAAGCTTCCTAAAGCTTTCCCTTTTAACTACTGCATGTGCATAAAGACACCTGCATATCTAAGTGCACAGATATACATGTGTTTAGGGCCCGTGTTCTCCTCTTGAAGATTTCACGAGTTCAGGTATCAGAAATGTGTGGGTCAATAGCCTTTAATTTCATTCCACAGAGCTGGCACTCACATCACAAATGGTCATTTGTTTAAAAAAGTGAAGAATCATTTTGTGAAGGACGGGAAGCAGAAGGCGACGTCATGCAGGCATGGCATTGGGAGCTCACAGTGCTCATTTCCTAGCAGTAGTTGAGGGACCTTGAGATGTCCCTCAATCTGAATAGCCTTGAGATGATGGCTTTGCCAGTCACAGGTTTTCATTGTTTTAACTCTTGTGCAGTTGAACATTCTGGTATTACAGGTAGCTGACACAGGTGTAAAAGTTATTGGACGAACCACCCCCCCAACCCCTCTCTCCATTTCAGCCTTTTCCTTGTTGCACTTTGAGAAATTTTGGCCGTGTTCTGCTTATTCAGCCAGCTCCAATGCTGGATGAGTTTTAGTTTCTTTGCTGCAAATGGCTCCCTGTTTAAAAATCAAAAGTGCCCATCTAGGGTATTATCAATCTCATGAAGAAATTAAACAGTGTAGTAATAGTTATGATTCTGGCACTATCTCATCTTAGTAGTGCATGTTTACATAGACATTAAGAGCATTAAGAAAGAAAATAATTAGTTTTCCTGTTAGAAAGAAAATAAGAATTTCTAAACACAGCTAAATCTTCGTCCTCTAGTACAAAATTAATTTGAAACACCAGTTGCTTCTTCACAGGGAATTCTGATTTCTTTTTAATGTTCCATGATTTATTTTTTTTAGAGGGCAGGAGAAGGGCTTCTGAACACAAAAAAATCCAAAAATGAAAATATTAGAGTTTTCAGAAGAATAAAAGCAGACCATTTGAGTAGAAGCAAACAAAAACAGTGTAGATTTTCCTTTTTTTTTTTTTCCATTTAAAATATATTTTTATCCCCCCAGAAAGGTCTAATGAGACAATATTTGTCTGTGTCTGCTCTAGGGTTTATATCAATATTTACTGGAGGTTTGAAAGGGAGTCCTACCATTGATCCATATTTACATACTGTAGGTTTTCTTTTTTTTTTTTTTCTTTTTGCAGTTCTTCTGACACATTTATTTTTGGTCAGGGTCTGAGACAGGAGTGATCTGGGGTCTGAGCCAGACCTTCAGCCTCCGTCACATGAGTAGATGCTACATGGTACAGACAGAAAGCTAAAAGAGAGTCCTACTGGGGTAAAGTGTATCGAAATGTGAAGGAAGGCTCTGATTGTGCCTCGCTGAGGACAGAGCTCAGTCCCCCCACATCTTTAGCTGGTGGTTAGGGGGTGAGGTCTTGTGTCAATTTGTTTCATGCTCTTCTCAGGCCTGAGCACCTGGCTGGTCATGTTGGCTGGACCGGGCATCTTATCTCCCCATATGCATACTCACTACAAATCGTAAAGCTAAGGCAATCATTTTGCAGGAAAGAATTCAACATTTTGGGGTCTATGGTTGGTCTGTGAACTGTTTCTTTCACGTGACACTGCTTTCTGCACCATCCTCTACCATCCTTTTGGTATTTTTGGAGGCTCCAGAGTGGAAACGCAAGTGCAGTCACAAGAACTGTAGAAGAAAAAAGATTCAGCATGATTTACTGAGCTTACTGCAGAGGATGGGACTGAAACATCTGCCTTTAAATTCTTCTGAGAAAAAAATTCACTGCCTATTGCCCTTGCTTAATATTTTTCACCTGGAGAAAGATAAAAAAAATCCAATCTTCTCCAAAGCACAAGAATGCATCTAATGATTTAGCAGAAAGTTAATTTCTCTGTGAGGAAATAATATGTTCTCCATAGACGAATGATTTACTTTCCATAATTTGAATGCAGGTTAGAATGTGCTTAACTGTGGCCTTCAGTTTGTTCCTGTTTGTGAGGAACAAATACGGACATACCCACACCAAAACATATCCATGGAGCTGCTTTGTTTCCTCTGATTGGACCTGATTGAGACAAAGTCCCCACTCCTCAAACCAACAAAATATGCTAACTGGTGGCATCTGGAGCAGAATCCAGCATTGGTATGAAGAACTCAACTTTGGAGTCCAAATAGGCAAGGGCAAATCTGTCTGATGCATTGAGATAGGTGGAGTGAATTGGGCTCCTACAACTGAACACCTGCAACTTTGGGCATCCCTGCCTCCTGCAGCAATGACACGCACAGTTTAAGCAGGTTATCCAGGTGGACTTTGGAACTGGGGACTATGATAAGAAATGGTTGCCTAATCCGGCATGGGTTAGGAGCAGGCAAGAGTGGTACAGAAGTCAGGGAACAACTTGGGCTATTTTATAAATATTTATCCTCCGTCTTTAACTGGGAAAAAAAATGCTGAAAAGAAGGCATTCAGAAAGTCTTCTGGCCTTTTCCTGAACATCTTCATCTTCTTAGGCCAAAGCTACATAAAAGATTTTGATAGAAACAGTATACTAGGGAAAGATAACCAATTTCTGTGTTCAATCACTTCAGTCAGTCTTTTCAAGTTTTAAATTGCAGCTACTGGTTACAGCAGATCATGTGCATCTCTCTAGATGACACATTCCTGTATTTCACTGCTTAGTTTTGTACCCCCAACATGTGAGTTCACTGATAGCAGTGCGATTTAGGGAAACTCTTTCTACTGATGGGAGCTGAGATTGCCAGCATGAGGAAAAGTGGCAGGAGGGAGAGGGATAAGACACAGTTTTATTCCTATCATTGTGTAGGGGTTAACAGGGCTCTAATTTTCCCATTTTTATTCCTAGATAAAGGCACAAAAATATATAATAACTTCAAGATTATTATAAGGAATCAGAGACTGTTCATTTTAGCTTTGGGAATAAGGCAGATGGCATCCTTCTGCTAGCACTTTGATGGTGATTTGATATGGAGAATGGATACTATGGATAAGAAAAAATGTCATGATTTGGGGAGAAATAATCTATTTTCTTTTAGTTGGGTGGTAGACAAACAAGTATTAAGGTAGTATCATTCATGCTGCCTTGCAGCTCAAGATGGACATAGACCACAGCTGAGGACAGTCTGTATCTTTGGGTCTCCATGGTTCTATGTAGTCAGTCTTCTGGTAAATAGAAGGGAATGAAATGAGGGACAGAGTTGTGCTGGAAGGCCTCTTAGATATTTATTTTCGTATATAAAATCATGTTCCTGGGCATTAGATTTCAATCATTCATGTTTTAAAATGACCAGCATGTTCTCTGGCGCTGTTTCAGTCCCTGCCAGTCAGCATTATCCTAGTTTTCAAGCATGTTTTAGGAGTTAGTGTGAGATATAAAAATACCTCTCAACTTCATACATTAGTTTAGCAGCTTCTCCTGTACCTTTACATTTTTTTCAGTGCAGCTGCAGATCTGACCTTAACACTACTGTATAGTAATAATATTGCCCTCTTTAACCTTTGCAAAGCTTTTCAAGTCCAATTTGCAAGATCTGGGGAAATGAGTTGTGGGTTGATGGCTCACAGGTCAGCATTGCATATAGATAGTCACTTAAAAGACTTAGCAAAGTGATCATATTTGTTCAAGAGGCCTGAGCTAGCGTGGATATACATACCATTTATTCTTAAAGAGGTTGGTCCCTCGGAATGAAGTTCTTAAGAATCTGGTGATTTATTATCCCTTTATTGCAGAGGTCAAGCATGATTACTTTTGCATCGGTGCATTTATTTGCTCCAGGAAGTGTAGGGTGTTATCTGTCTTTTGGAATCATAGTTTGCTCTGCTTGGAATTGCTTTTGGAATCATATCTATCTTTGGAATCATAGTTTGCTCTGCCTGCTTCTGATCAAGTCTCATAGATGTAAGCAAGGTCAGAATGAGTTTCTCTTTAAATATACAAACAAGGCAAATGAATGAGAGAAAGGGTGGGGGGAAAGAAAAGGTAGGAAGGAAATCCACTAAGAGGTAGGTTTTTTTTTTCCGGATGTGAATGAGATTTATAATCTATGGTAACAATTCTATTACTTGAGATTTGAAAGTGACTTCCTAGTCTCAGTAAACTAAACTATATTTAGTATTAACTGTGAAAGATGTATGTGCCTGGAAAGCAAATAATATTCTTTGTGAATACAATATACCTACGTGCTATGTGTGACTATGTGTGCAGAGTGACTCTTGTAATGTATTTAAAGGACTAAGTCTAGTTATTAGCTTACTTGTGTGGAAAACCTGGGAAAAGCCCTTCAGCTGTATGTTTTGCTAGAAAGAGAGCAGAGACTAGCAGATAGGAATTCTTTTTTTTTTTTTTTTTTTTTTTTCTCCAACTGTTAATGCTAAATTAGTATTTAGGCTTTTGTGTTGGAAGTCAAAACAAATGGCCTGTACTGCTATAAAAAAATCCTATTTCTATTGGCTGGGAGTTCAGTTATAATTTATTCATTTTACAGTTGAAACAAGGTTTTCTTTCCTTTTTAAATATTGGTATCACTACAATTCCCCAGTGAATTTTCTGCTACAAAAAAAATTGCTTATTAGAATGTTATGTATTAATGTTGCTGACATGATTCTAAAGGTCGCACTTAATAAACAAAGCACTGTGCCTACTGTCTTCTGAATTGCATTGTAAATTACTGGATAATTATGCCAAGAGAGAGATTCCCATAACACAAACCATATGGCTTACTTACGCTGGAAAATTCAGAAAACTCATCAGCTGACACTTTGTATTTTCAAATAAGACCTTTCCTGTCCCTTTTGACTATCTCTGTGATATAAATTAAAATATTTCACAGCTACTGAATCAGAATAAGGGCAAGTGTGTTCTAAGTCTGACCTGTAGTTCTCTACCTGCACAATGCATCTTCACTTGCAATAACTGCAGAAGAGCAAGGCTGCAATAAGAATAGAGGAGTAAGGTGGTTATTGCCTGATCCCCAGGATTATTTTGGGAGTGGAGTGCATTTAGGAGTGCATTATTTAGACTGAAACCTGATATACATTGGAACTCATTGGAAACAGAGATCTCTACACAGATAGACACACATCTGATATAACTGTTGGAAAGCGATTAAATGTTTCTTAAATTACTGGCTTCCATTGTCAAAGGCAGCTGTTCTGTTCATACGAAAAAAAAAAAAAAAAAAGGAAGAATGCACTGCTACCACAACAAAATTTTAAGACTCTCTTTGGAGGGCTACAGTTGAACAATAATCTGTCTTTAGTATTAAGGTAGCAAATTCTGAGAGGCTAGTTGTAAGGTAACTAGCTGCAAACCGCGTCATGAGAGAAATAAGGAAGCAAGCCTAAAATATGAGTCAATCTGAAGCTTCATGATTACAGATGAATTTGAAAGATAGTAAAGCTCTGACTTACTAAGAGATCTGGGGACTTCACCCACTGATCAGGACTGCAACAGCCAAAACTCCTTCCAGTCACTAAAAGACGTTTGAATGGCTTTTGTCTTGCTCAAAGCTAATATTCCAAGTTTAATGTATTGTAGTAATTCATTCTTATGGATACAAAGGCACAGATCATAGTAGCAAGAACTGTAGCCAAGAATTGCTGCTACATCCTTTAGTATGTGGGGGAAAAAAAGTCACGGTGTGTCAAGGATGATGAATACTCAGAAACTCAACAAAGACTTGGCCTTGGATGTTTATGCTATGGAGAGCTTTTGCAAACCCAAGTTGGGAAAGACCAGACAGTCTAAAGAACATGACTGCAAACATCCATTTAGATATATTTCCTTATTGGAACATCACAACCACGTTTCTTTCTAGCAACTGCTTAACTCTGAGGAGAGAATGCAACTTCAGGGATGTGTCAGTGAGATAAGGTATAAGAAGAAGAGTATGCACAAAGCCTAATGTCATCACTATACTTGGGAAGCTCTACAACAAAATGAAGTAATAGCTGTTTTAATAGCTGAATAAGGAGGAGGACAAAATGGAAGTAATTTTTGATGTCACAAGTCCATACCCTTTGGAAAGATATCTGATTGTTTATTGCTACCATATGGAAGCTCCTCCAGAGAAAAGAAATGTGTGAACAAAACTACCCATTTGATGGGTATTTAGTCAGACACTAATAATAAAAAGTACTCATTTGATGGGGCCATAAGAAATACCATCAGCAAGATGACTTTTTAGTTACAACCGTTAATGTACGTTGAATATTATTCCAGATGGCAAAATCTGTGTGTAATGAATTCAGAGTGAATCCAGTCTGGCTGGATTAAAGAGCTTTCTGGAGATCAAGAAACTCAGAAGGTGCTCCACCACCATTATTCTAAGAAAATATGATTTTTCCCTGGTGTTACAACCTCAAGGCTGATATTTTTCTCTTTCTGCAGAATCTTGCCACTGAAGATGAAAATAATTTTAGCTGGTTATATTCAAGCAAAAATGCATTAGCAAAGGTGCTACCAGCAGATCATCGCAAGCCACAACCTCAATTTAAATCAATTCAAATTCAATAAAAA